>LUCH01002548.1:83034-93403 GCA_013368495.1 Paragonimus heterotremus
TAGTACCACGGTTTCCAGCGACTTGACTTGATTCTGGTATTTGGCGTCGTTGGTTATACGTGCGTCACTCAACGTTCGTCGGAAGAACGTACACACTCTCTCCTTTATTGCTCAGCGATACACATCGGACTATCTTAGTATTAGTGACTTTATGTGTCGCCATTGATTAATCGCCGGTTTCAATTGGATTGAGCTGTCCCTAGACATGACCCTCGTTCTTACTTTATCCATTTTCATCCGAAAAATAACGGCTGTCATGCACGTACGCAGTCTGCAGACCCTCTTTTCGGTGTATAGGCAGTGCAGTATTGCCTCTGTCGGTATTATACTATCAGAGTGTTTCAGGTATCGCATTTACATATAAGAGAACCAATAAAACCCGTAACCTTTTTCGTTGCACATCGTTGTACAGATTCAAGGGTAGTTATATCTTTTTACCGGTTTTGGAGTGCATGCTTGTGTGTTTACCTCTAGCAGAGGTCTTACTAGAGGACCGAAGGGGAGCGCAATATATTCTGCTGGAAATTTCCTTGGTAGCCCACTAAGTGCTGCCAACCTGGCATTAACTTTCTTTGTCAGTACCGGCGTATTGGTGCTAGGACAGAGGTTTACCAAGAGTAAATTCCCAAGGTCTTTTTCTTGGAGAAAAACATAGGCGGTTGCCATCCAGTCCGGTAGATTATGTTGCTCTCGCGTCGTATGCACATGATTTTCGACTTACTAGTTTTGAATGGGAGACTGTTTTCTACCGCTCACTGATGCGCTGCGTCGAGATCTCGCTATGGATGAGTAATCTTTAGGAGAACGTAAAGTACGTCATATTTTGATGTCATCCGTATACGTGAGCAGGGAGGTTGGCTGACAGCCTGTAAGTCGTTCACAAATAACAGGAATAACAAACGTCCTAGCATGGATCGTTGTGGGACACCCGTGGGAACCCCAAAGGCGGCAGACAGCACGCAAAATACATCCTAGCTGGTAAGTGGTGTTGGGTCCATTTACGTAGCTGGCTTTTGAGAATCAAAGCTGATAGATTACTAAGTAGAACGTGGTGGTCTACTTCATGAAAAGCCTTAGTAAAATTTAGAAAGGTGACACACACTAGGTGGCGCTCTTCCGCAGCTGTGGCCCAGGAGTCCGCTGCCATCTGCAAATTAGTGATACACGAATATCCTTGTCGAAGTCCGTACTGATGGTTCGTTAGGAGTTTAGTGGGTTGAAGTCGCGCCCTTATGCTACCGTCTACTATGCTTTCCATTACCTTGGAGGCACATAGAAGCAGTGCTACTGAACGACAGTTGCCTGCATCCGTTCTGCCTTCGTCTTTGTAGATAGGCGCGATTACACCGAGCTTCGGAGTATTGGAAAGGGCATTTGAAACATATGAGTATCGAAACAGCGCCGAAAATGGAGCAGTTAGTGCTGCAGCACATTCCTTAAAGAGGATGGACGATAAGTTATCGAGGTCTGGTGACTTCTCAGGCTTCAGCCTGAGGAACTTAGTTCTGACGTTAGCTCCCGAGAATTCGGGGGTAGATTTCGACTGTGGTGGCATTACTCAAGCCTGTTGGTTGTCCCGCGCCCTCTGGATCACCAAAGTCTATTACGTATTGGGAGCGGAATATCTCGACAGTCTCTTGATTGTTAGGTAGCAAACTAGACAAACCCAGTAGTGATGATACTGCTGATCAAGGTTTTGTAACGGACGCAACGTATCCATAGAACCGCCTGGAGCAGTCAACAATGGATTCTGCGAGATTGAGCTCCTGCTGCTGTTATGCATCTATTTCGAGCGTTTTTGTAGGCACTATGTGCGTCTTCCGTATCAGATAACAGGAAGCCATTCCACAGGGCTTTCTTTTTCTTAGTAACGTTTTCTTCTAGGATATTCCACGTCACTGTTGAGGTGAGCGGCGGCCCGAGCCACAGTACCTTTTGGTCAGGCTCATGGCTGTTATGATGATGATGATCAGGTCAACTTCGCGAACGACGTCGACTGACTTTGCTCAGCGGAGCAGTCGGGGGTTGTCACGGTTCATGACTGTGACGTTACATGACAGTTTCACAATTAAATCTAACGGTTGACAGACAGTGAATACCGTCCGATGCGGCAAATTCTCAGCTACAGTGAGGTGCACCCGATTCGACCAAGGTGGATTATGCAATTTCACTAGTTGGTCAACTAATGGCGAGCCCCGTTTCATTCGGAAAAAAAGGGTTGGACGAAGGCAGCGCTGCTTACGCCATTATCTCACTGGATAGGAGCAAATCAACAGAGATAATGCCGGTCAAACAAGACAGAGTCGTTCATATCTTCAACAAGAACTGAAAATGGTTTCGAACTATAGGGAAAAATGAAAAGTACATCGGTCGTTTTGGAAACAGATAACAAAAACTGACGGCGAGAAAAGTTGTTTCTCACTAGCCCCTCGGATACAGCACAGGCAGACGAGAAAGGTGTCCCTATGTAAGTGAAATAGACCAATCTCGGGCGGACTGTTTGTGAAAAAGAATGCATTAACGGTGACGTCCCAATCTTGTTGTCGTCACAACGAAACTAAACACTAACAGTGTGTGACGACTTCCGCATCTCGATTATCTACTGAGCTAAACTGGATAGTGTGGCCACCACTCCGACAGAGTCACTCATACCAGGCAGGCCAACAGGTAGAGGTCTGACAAACCACAGTCTCCTGGTCCTTTAGGTTGGAGGTTGGAAGAAGGTTGGCATCTTTTTCCGGAAAAAGTTTCAGATTCTGGTACACTGCCATCCACTCCTTGCCTTGTGGTGCGGGCTTTTGAGTCAAAGGCCTTGGCTGAGAATCCAAATCGTTATCTTCCCTAGGTCTGGACGTCCTGACAGTGTCTCATAACCTACAGTCAACTACAATTATCCACAATACCAATAATTCTGCACTAAACTGGCCGTCTCTCATTGTAAACCAAGTCGCCTTATCTGTTGCATACAGCAGGGCATATAGGCGAAAACATGCTACTGCTGACTCCTCCCTCGTTGTACTATCAAATATAGCTCTCAACCACTTCCGGAACCCCATTTTCGGTTACTACTCTGCAGGTCCCACAAGATATATGGATAATTACAATAACACCGTCGCGCTAAGTCCTATTTCTAGCCATTCAGCCTCAGGCCTCTCTCGTCCCTTGCTTAAACCTCAAATGCGAACTAATATAGATGCTTCCAACGTCTGTACTCTAAAACAAATAGGTCAACAGGCCGCCCTCGCATGAACATTAGACTCGTTGAATGTCGATGTCTGTTACATTATGGAGAATAGAATCCACGACAGTAGTCAGCGTATGTAACTAACAGCACCCACACTGTCTATCCAATACTGGTTGTACACTTGGAACGACTCCACGGCTACCGTAACCGGCCAGATGGGAGTAGGTATAATTCTCAACAGGAGGATCACAGCTGCATTGATAGGTTGGATTTCTGCTAGCAGTAGACTTTGTGCCATCCACCTGGTAGTTTCCAGTAAAACCATCCACAAGCGTCTCAGACATCTCTTGCTGGGACGTTGCAAAGGCCGAACAGCACCCTAAAAAATTCGTATTGCTGTCCGTTCATGCAAAGGGCTGCTTTCGCCCTGTTCTGCCAATAACCGTAACACAATTATGTGCGGATTATTATTCTGGTTTTGTGCAGGTGTGCAAAGATCTCTTCTAGTTGGAGTATTGGGAATGCATACTTGACTGTCACTCGGTTCAGCTCTCTGGAACCGACACAAAGTCGGTAGGCTCCATCCGATTTCCTAGTTAACAGGACCGGCGATGAAAATAGACTGCTTGTCAGTTTAACTATTCCCTTCTCTAGCATTTTTAGCCAACTCTGTAGTTCTGGAATCAACTTCACCAGCATCCTTCGGTATATTAGTCTGTATTCCGGGCCTAGTTGCAGGTCTATTGAATGCCCCATTCATGTACAGAATCCGTACTAGTCATCCGCATCGGTGAATAGATAGAGGAACTCACCAACACACTACTTGATGGCTGGAACAGGGTAATCTGGTAGAGATTCCGCAGCGACACTGCTTATTCGGCATTCCTCCCTCGTCTCTTCGCGAGAGCACTTCACGACATCATCATCAACACGCAATTCGCTCCTCTCCAAGCCTACGTTTGCCTCCAATCGACGTAGCACTTATTATCTGCACTTATTAACGTCTCTTTCAAAGCGTTAATCACTAGCATTGCATACCGTAATCTGGCGCAACCTATCTGAATTTCGAAATTCTGACCACCCAGTACCTTCAACGTTGTCTCTCTATCCGCGACTAAATTCCAGCCGCCGGACTTAACAGGCACTCATAGTACTTTGCTCGTATCTACTACCGCGATCTTGTTTTCTCTCGATCAGCATTTTTACCCATGAAACGACCCTCTGACAGCCTGGTGCCGCAGAAAAACAAGAAGAATGTCTGTTAAGGCAGTGGTGGGCAAGGTGCCCTACCTCGTTACAAACAAAGCAACGATAACCGCATGGTTGCTCACATGCTCGTCCTCCTGGTTTCTGACTCGTCCTCAAACTCAACATTGCTTCTGTCGGTTGCTTCACTTGCTTCTCGAGCTCCCTAACTTTTAGCCATCTGGCTTTCGTTCGTACGGGTAGACGCTGCGCAATTCCAATCAGCCGTTCGATATCTGTGATTCCACAAAACCCGACCATCCAAACCACTTCCTGCAATTCCGGTATCAAACTCAAGATGAATCGCTTCACGTCAATTAATCCTTTGTTTTTTCGTCCGCCTCCGGCAGACCCAAAGTCAACTGCCGTAATAAATGTTCAAAGTAGACCAAGGGGTCCTGAGTGCCTCAAAGCCCGGCGCGATAAAATCGATTCATTGCTCATAGACGATGTTGTTACTTGCTGAATTTCTGAATCAGTGCCGCCCATGTTTCTTAATATGAGGTTGTGATCTCTGTTTGTTTATTCAAGGCTTAGGAAGCCTTTGCTCGGCTAGTGTACTGTGTTCCCAGTGCTGTCAAAGGTTGTGCTTAACATTTAAGTCCGTTTCACACTACAATCGCCCAAAACTCAGAGTCAAACTTCCGCGAAAGGGCTTGGCTATGGCAGCTGCATCGCGTTGCGTTTAGAGCGCGGCACCAATGTAACAAAAAGTCGCTCAACAAAACACTACTTTTATTGTGCAACTCACGTTCCCACATCACGCGCGCACCATCCACTCGTTGTAGGGTTTTGAATAGACCTTACTGTCGCATTGAGATATTCCACCGAGTGTTGGAATAATCGCACTTCCGACTAGGTCACTCGTCACAATAATAGCTGCTGGATCAGAATCTCACAGGCTGTTCATGAAGCAGGTACTGCAGCATGTAGCATGAGGGTTCGTGGGTTAAAGAAACAGTGGATTTCAGAAAAATCCTTACAGTTGTTAAAAGCCATACGGAACACACCTTCCGGCACTTCATATAACAAATCTTGAAGAAATATCCGTAGGCAACTGAAACGTAGCCCAGAGACTGATCGTGAGGTTTCGCTGATGAAGAAAGTTAAAGAAATGGAAATCGCTTTTGCTCCGCGGAAAATCGGCAATCTGTTCAATCTTATCCGTTACACTTGTCCCAGGTGACTGTCTGTTAGTGGAGCTATCGGTGAGATAGATGGCACTCATCTATAATAAATCAAGAAGGTTAGAGCGGAGGGCGGAATACTTTGATAATCAATTTAGCTGGCCTTCTGCTTCTACTATGTTGCCACCACGAACTTGTAATTTAGCACCCTGGTTAGTAGAGTTAGGAACACCCACTAAAACGGAGGTCCGCGATCGCCTTTCGGCTCTCAAGCGTAATAGGGCTGCTGCACCAGATGACCTCGTTGTTTCAAGTTGTGTAGATGACGAAGACCATCCCTCTCATATTCAAGGAAGGAATCCGGGGCTCTTGTGAAAACCACAGAGGAGTTAGTTTGACCCGTCATTATTAAGGCTGTGGTAACCATTCATCATCATCATCATCATCATCATCATCATCATCATCATCATAGACAGCAATACATCGGTGGTTAACACTGATGCTTAACTGACACACAACTACGAAGGAAAAAAAAGAAAAAAACCTACATGAGGAGAGAGTAAAAAAAGGAGAGGACAATGGACCAAACAACTAAAAATAACTACGTCTATATTCAAACATACATCAAGGCGCCTACACCTTGCAAACAAACAACCGAGCTGTAAGTGAAAGTAAGGCGTCATCAGCTGGTATCCATTATACTTCATCGACTCACTGCAGCGGGGATGTATTGATCAAATTTTTACACTTCGTCAAATTCTACAGCGTCATGTGTCATGTGTACCACCGGTCAACAATTGCCCTATTTTTCTACTATGAAGGTGAGCTCGATTTGGTGGACCGACCTACACTTTTGAAGCCGCCTAAACGCACGAGTGTACCGACCAAGTATTTGGACGTACTATCGGCCCTTTATTCCCATACTTCAGCTCAGGTTAAGGTTTACATAGAGCTGTCTGACAGTCTCAGCAACATGAGCAGCGTACGTCAAGGCTATCCACTTTTACGATTTTTGTTCAATTTTGTGACGTACGATGTGATGGAGGATTGTCTCCGGCACTCACAAGATGCCGGTGCGAATGTCCTACCTGCTGGTAGACTGATTGATCTTGAGTCTACTGACCATATGATGTGCCTTGCAGCCTTAGAATGTAGGGTGCCCATGTAAGACTGCCTTGACTAAGTAGGCTTCATTATAAATAATGAAGCTGTGGGAATTGTTGACCAATTTGTGTACTTGAGAAGCTTCGTCAGTCGCGGAGGTGTGAGGAATGAAGTGGAAGCGCGTACCTCCAAGGCTAGGGTGGTGGTATTCGCTAATCTAGAAGACGTCTGACGACACAGTCATAATTTTCAGGCTTAAGTGTCGCAATTGTATGAGTCCACTGTGAGGCCTGCGTTACTTTGTTGCTATCAAACCTGATCCGCTTGGATTGGAAGACGTGAATCGTCGCTCGTATTAGGTGACACCTAAGAGTAAATAACGAAGAGATTGGAGAGCAGGTATTTGGTAGTGATTTTCAAGCGAGTTATTTCGTTCACCTCTTACGTCTGCACAGAGTTAGATGGCTAGGCCATGTGCCAAGGATGCTAACTAGTCGTCTGCCACACTGAACACTGTTTGCAGATGCTGCGGTCAACTGGTGTAAAGCGCGGAGTGAATGGATGATGACCTGGGGGCGTTTACCAAGGGTATGGTCACTGTAGGTCGGATTCGTCTCACGCTAGGGACGTCGCGATCCAAAGATTCAGTGATTGGAAACTTTGGATGAGATGGTGACTAATCGTGCATAGTGACATGAATGTTGTTGTTTGGCCGAGTTATCTATAAAGTAAATGCACTTGATGAAACGGCTTAATGAAGGCAGTAAGGAAGCTGTTTTGCTGGTAACGCCTTACATTTATAACTCAGTTTTCTATTCCCAAAGTGTAGGCACCTTGATATTGAATGTCTAAATATAGATGTGAATATTTTTGGTAGACAGGTCTTTTTCTTTTTCCCTTGCCACTTTTTTCATGGGTGTATGGCAATTAAGCATCAGTGGGAACCACTAACGTATTACTGTCAACGATGATTAACATCAATATGGCCACTTGCACTGTGAAGGTGTTAACTGCACTTTGTACAAACTAGTCCGATCACAAAGCTAGCACAGACTGTATACATTTCGTAGCTCAATGCTGAGAAGTCCCTAAGCGTATTATGCGAAATATCAAATATGACAAACGCAAACAGCGAGGGGAAAATGGATATCTCTAGCAAAAACATGCATACTCCAGACGGCCATTAATAAACCATAAGTTTGTTCACGGATAAGGATAGTAACAGAATCACGCATTTATCATACTTCGTTACGGGGAGTAAAAATTTAAAAAGTTACCATCAGCCGAGATGAACGTATTTCAGCTTGAAAAGACTAGAACCATTGACTGCCAATGACTGGAGACTACAAGGTTTGTTGCACGGGAAAATGCTCAATGCGTCCGTGATCGGCTGCGAAATAGGTTTGTTGTTTACGAGCCCGGTTTTCCATGAGTTTAGTAACTATATGCGGTATGAAACTGAAGTGTAAGTAGGATGTGATGAAGGAGTGACTGATGCACCTATGGTTAACAGAAGACTTCGACTGCTCTTTAAAAAATGAGGACAGCTGTTGGTAATCATCAATTAGGGGGTACCTATTCAGCCTTTTAAATCAGACGAGTGTTGTCAGTTGTGAGGTAAAACTCCTACCATTATATTTGTAAGGAGAACGTGGGAAGAGGGTTGATTTGTGATCCAGTTAAGTTTTGACAGTTAGCGCTCCAAGGCTGCTTCTACTTCTGACAGTGTGCTATCTGGAACGCGGCATGTTAGCACTAGGTTCCCAACATCTGCAACAGTGGTCCCAAAATTTATTCAACTCACTGCCCGGCCTAGCTTCTTATGCGCGACATTTTCCGTTGACTCGTACAGTTTGACCGACTTATCAGATGATGTTGCAGCCATAATCTTATTTGCCCAAGTACCTCCGAATAAAGTGATCCAGAATGCTCTCCATGACTTTACAGATACATGGTGGTAGAGCTACCGGACGGAAATCGTCAGTATCAGTACGACTGTCATCCTTGTATTTGAATGAAGTGACTCTCTGTTTCCACAGTTTTGGGAGTTGGATGGTGATGCCAGCAATAGCAGTAGCATATGGGCTCAGGCAACACCCAGACGTCTAAGGTTAAACATTCTTTATCTAAAGCCAGTGATTTGAAGGTCCATATCGCTGGGTAGTACGTGTGGTGGGTAGCGGCCGAGAACTAGTATCGTTTCTTTCCAGAATGTGGGGCCGTTTTTCCAACCCACAAATTAGAGAACCAAGAGATTGTAGTTCATCCTATTTCTGCCTACTGACCCGCCCGTCATAAATTATTCTGTCTGTCCGACCACAACGCTATGTTGTAGGTTACAGAGGGTTACAAAGATGCACGAACCACCAAACTGCGTCAAGGTCTAGTCTCTGTGTGACTCGTGATTGACTGGAGAAGTGATTCGGACATACGATGAGATTAGAATTGTCACTAACAAAGAGAGTTTACGTTTGACATCAGTTTTACATTATCACCGCAGGTTAATCGAACTCGGCCCGTTTGAACAGCATAAGGATTGGTAATAAAGCAAGTGAACCAATGGCACAAACTGAAGAAGAATTAGCTTACTCACAACAATAATTACGTTTGTTGTATGTCATACATCGTTTGTTCCACAGTCATAGAGGCAGACACTAGGGAATAAAGTGCAAGGTTTCGTCCCGAATGAGAAATTAACGGTCAGTTTGTCATTTCACTAAATTCCGGGATGGTGGCAACTGTACTACCGGCTAACAATTTCCAATTTTCTTGACGATGAGGGTGCGTTTCATTTCGTGACTGTTTGACCACAAGAATGCATCTAACAAGTATTGGAACTTTCCGTCGACGCCATATTTTTATTTTCTATCCAAAGATTTCAGTATCACGAGCTACACATATCAAGACTGTTTACTTTCACATCACATTCAAGTCCATCGTATAAAATAATGGAAGACTACTTGGAACGTTTGGACAGTGTCAGCTTATCTCCTACCTTGTGAAAGACTGGCTGATACTGCCTCTTGGCAAGTCTATCATAGTGCAATGAGCACAGGCGCCACACTCAATTCAAAACAGAAAAAGAGTGGATGTAGGACTAAAGGGGAAGAAGTTACCACAGAAGAAATGCCGTTGACTTCAATCCCGTGCCGTTTCTGCAATATCTCCAACCAAGGCTGATTATCATCTTTGGATGCAAAGCGAGAGGCCAATAAAGCCGTGCAAGACGACGCCTTGATGTTTGCGTCTAGTTCCGAGTCTGTGCAATACACCGGCCACCTAGATGCCGTCTTCAGCTCAACAAGTGTGAAATCGCCCTGCGCAATGAGCGATAAGCTGGCGTTCACAAAGCGCGTCCGGGGTGCCAAACAACACGACTGGGTGGAAAAACGTAAGTGCTGGAAAACCTGATGAAATAAGGATTATCGATATTGTCAACCCTTTCACCACTGGCGTCAACCCCACCCCATCAAGATTATCATCTTCATTTGCTCTGTTTTTTCTATCACATCATCATCACTATCACAGACAACAATAGATCAGTGGTTCTCACTGACGCTTAACTGCTAAACAACCATGAAAAAACGAGTCCCACATAGAAAGTGAGAGGAAAAAAGAGGGGAAGAGATCTATCTACTAAAACTGGGTTCGTCTATATTCAAGTATTCAGCGGCCGCGAATGCGCTGGCCGCCTTGGATTAGTAGGTCA
>LUCH01002549.1:0-14220 GCA_013368495.1 Paragonimus heterotremus
CGTTATCTACCGTTCCACTAACCGTCATTCCGTTGTCTGTTTTACGCGCTCGTAGGCCGCATATCAAGTTACAACACATATAAAGGTAAAAGGTGCGTAACATTTTCGGTTTTTGGAGGGTGGACTCAAACCAAGTGTATACGGGTATTCTTAAGGAAGATCTCATTATTTTAGATTACTAAGAAATAATGTGATTAATGTGATCGAAATATTGACGAGTGGTGAAAATATGAGCTACCGTTCTGTGTAGAGGACAAATCACATTAGAATAACAAAACATAAATGCGCTTGTTAGTAGCAATCCATGGATTGTTCATTTGGAAACATCGCGATGTCTACACATTGTGTGACCAAGAGGAAAACTCTTGTCATGCTTTCTAATAAGTTCGCATTAAACAACAAAATGTATGGAGTCAACATGACACCTTCGGGTCAAATGAGAGAACGATTCCCAAGTAAAATCTACTGTCTCACGACCCGCTCAAAACTCGATATGGTTTACCGGTTGAGCTGCGTTGTTCACTTGCCTCTCAGAACCGATTGGTTTACTTGGACGTTCAATGTCTTTTATTTACTTCAGGCTCATTTACTGGTACTGCACTGGGGTAGAGCGCCATTTTCAGAGGCTAAAGTGCATTAGATCCGAATTCTGGGCCCACGTCAAAACGGCTCACTACCAAACAAAAAATGGGTGTGATTGTTAACCTCCGAAGACAATCGCACTAATAACTCTATCGGTAAACTTCACGAATTCAGTACCGAATCATTGCAAGCTTGATCTCACTAACTAGATGAAACAGGCATTCTATCACCATACATCGTTTAATTCAATAATGTTTAAGCAATCGCTTTAGTAATTACAAATTAACCATGCAACCAAGCCTTGTACGAAATGCTGGCCAAAACCAAAATGGCCTCGATGTGTTGGCGAGTTTGAATATTTTCCCCGCCTTACGTGCTTAGTTGAAGACACCTGAGTACAGGCGCTTAAAACGAATAGCCAAATTTGATACCCTCATATCACGCTGAGTTGTGGAAACTAGCCAGTGTGGTTGATGCAGTTTAAACTTTTCATGATGGAATAACTTTCGAATCACCTGAAATTATCTACTTCCTCGGTATTACACATTCGAAACAAGTAATTTCATTTGTATAAATAAAATCCTCGTAATTATCAAAATTGTGACGTGGTGGTCCACAATTTTTACAACTGTAGCTGATGAGTCTGCCCACATGAGTTTACAGGTTTTCCGAAGATATCGAATAAAAATGTTCAGAGATCGATCCTTGATAAGCTGTTCTTACTAGCATATTATCGATGTTGTTTTTTCACGACAACTATCTTGGTCCACCCTATATAAAAACTGCTACCAATATTTTAGTTTATTGTCTCTGGTTATATGGAATTGATTAGAGTCGACGAAATAATGTAAACAACAAGGAGTTATTTGTTTCGGTACAGTTTGAAACTATAGAACCTCGCGCAGTATTATTTCTCACCAATATATTGATTCTCGAGTTGAAGATTTACGCAGGTTAGTCGATATTACAAACTTATCGTGATGAAGAATGCAACTTTTGAAGGTCGACAGACGGACAGGCATTCGAGAAAAGTCTCCCCGTAATCCAGGTGCACGCCACTGCGTGTTCTGATATTCAGTGACATCCTGAGGCTTGTTGCCTCTCTTGGTTGTCTCTTGACCCAATATAGAAATTACCAGTAGAACGCGAATCTTATCCCAAAAACGCGGTCGACTCCCTGTCCAATGCAGACTCGTGCGATGATGGAGCCTTTGGATTCACGAAGCTATGATCCGATTAGAAGTGACAACCATCTAGCTTGCTAGATGATCCTCATGAGGGAACATTCGATGATAAAGTCATGAGTTAGTTACACGGTGGCTCGTTTGACGGACAGACGACCCAAAATCTGCCACGATAATGGACATAGCCAGCCAATTTGTCAGTAAATATCGTCCAAGTTTAAACCTTATAACGGCAGTCAGGTAATCTCTCAACGACTTCGGATAAAAATATTTTTACTGTAAATGATGATGCCTACTTGTTTATAAACCATCCTGCATGAAGACGAAAACGTCGATACCTCCACATATATCGTAACCCGTTGTTTCGTTAATCTTAAAATGCATCGTTGGATTGTTCAACAAATGGACTTTTAATTTCTTTTTGTTTTTCGTAATGTTCTTCCAATTTTGTTAACAAGTGCTTTGTTGAGACAAACAACTGGTTGGATATAAAGTATATTGAGGGATTCCATGAGTTGAAATCGTGATACTCGATGGCAAACTGAAAACAGCTTTACCGGAACCAAAACAGTGCGATGCCAGAAAAATAATACGAGCTATCCATACTCTACCAATGTGGACGTCTGCTAACGTGTGTTTCAGGGTAATGTGGGCAGCGTTTGCAGGTTGAATAAACTAAAAATTCACATGTAGCAGGTATATAAACCTATTTAGAATCAGAAGAAAAGACGTTGCACTGAAAGAAATATTTTTGGTACATTCTTCCCTTTTCGGCCGATAGAGTTTTATGAAGTTGTGACGAGTTAGAATGTTAGTGATCTACAAAACATGGAAGGGGGCAATGTGATTAGAAAAATGATTAACATTTGTTTGCTGCGGTTAAAAACAAAACGACACCGGGCCTAGGCAGTCGATGTATTTGAAAAATAAGTTGTCCAGTATTGTTGTCTCATTCTCAATCTATTCATCTGACTGATCCTATGGCTTAGCATACGGAGGTCGCACTATTAAGCGTTCATCTGTAAAAATCCTGGATCACTATGCCACTCGACTTCACTATGAGACAACAAGTCATCGATTCCTTAAATTCTGGCGCACTCAGTCAATCGCGACCAACACACCAACAGGAGGAAAGCATTTCTTAAGGTCTGTCGGGCCCCAGTCATCTGGTCGCCGAAGGTCAAATACTGCATTCTGTCGGAAGCCGAAGCTGTCATAATCCGATTGTCACTCAAATTGTGCATGCAAAAACAATTCGTCCGGACCGTGGAGCTTTTTTGGCTAGGCACGGCTGGCCAACCTGCGAAACAATTTTTTCCCCTCCAGCTGTCCCAGCCCGAGTGTCACTGAGTGCCTAGGTCCGACGTCGTTTGTGTTTCGAACAGTAGCGAAATAATATGAATCACTTGTCCGATCACGTTGTCCCTTCAGTCTTTTGGTGATCAGTAATAGTCTAACTCGTCAGAACTTTACATAACTGTAACGACCGGTAGGGGAAGAATTTATCGTGTACATCTTGCTCCTTGAAAATCTGCTTTCCACGTTTTCAACGGGAATTTTCTATTGTCTACTAAACATCCCACATCGTTCCGTGTGATGTTACTTATCACATTTACTTCAGTCATCCCAGACTATCCGCTTGTTTCCTCGGGAACAATGGACATTTTTCAATGGATACCTTCAGGATATCAAAAATTAGACGCCATCAAACAAACTGTTTACTAACAGTCTCGTGATAACTGTTGAATTGTACAATATGACTGTCTCGCAAGTATGTCGTCAGCCTTCTAACGAAATATAGTGTAAGGTGATTAGCGCATGAATTCAGCAATCTATAAACGATGACTAACTGGACTTACTTACGATGTGGTTGTCGTCGATTGGTTGTTGTCTGCTCTCTTAATAATAAGGCCTTTGGGATAAATAGGTCACCCAACTCACGCGTTTTCTTGAGCTGACAATTTTCTAGGTCCGAATTCAAGAAACACCAAACAACCATATTCAAAACCAGACAAGTGAGAAGAATATAAGTGACATGTAAGGCGGTTGTGTTCACTTTTGCGTGTACCATCAGCAGGAACAAAAATACGAAGTCAATAAGCATCGCGACGAACTGTGTGTGTGTGCGTTTAAATTAGATTGGGAAAACAACAAAATGGTAGCTGAATCAAGGTTCGGTTCAGAGTTAGGCGGACTGAGCCCAAACCATTGAATTTACAACTACTCATCAATTCCTGCGATCCACTTCAAAAGTCGTTTCTACGGAGGCTGCATCCTAAAAACAGGTGATTTTTATATGATAGACTATAGCAGAAGTCTACATGTCAGTGATAACTGATAATTTGTTTAATTTGCTCTGAGACGCACAGGTTTCCCTTCCAGTTGTGAACATATGGTTGGTCCGTCGGTGCTTAAAATTGAAACATTCATTTTAGTGATTTTGAGGATTTCTCACATTGCGTTGTATTGTTTCTACTCCTATCCAAGCTGCGTAAACCTGTGCGGCTCCAATATTCATAGGAATACTCCGGTGATAGCAACTCCAGATGCCCTACCGGAAATGAAAAGCACATGTACATGGAATGTGTGATCGCTTAAGCGAATCAATAGTTGGGGTATGGGAATTCACGACAATCTCCACCAACCCGAACCGTTGGAAATGAAATCAAAAACAACTTTCTTCTCATTGTTGCCAGATCGGAGGCACATGTGTATACTAGGTTATTGAACTACTCACACTAGAGTTACCAACACCATCGTTTTATATTTTGCTACTAAATCCCTACGTTAAACATCAGATGAAGCTAACGGGGTCTTTATAAGTCTCATGTGTTCCCCTGCTGTGGTGATCTGAATTTGCTGAACGCCACCCTTACATTAATTAAGTGATATAAGCAGTTGTAAAGGATATAATTTCTCCGCAAATTCTTGCATTTTCTCATGGAAATTACACTGAAAAGTTGACAACACGTTATGGTTGGTGATAGCGGAGGAGTCGATTTTGTGGTAACCGGTAATAACTGAGACAAAGCATGGTGAATTCATTTACCTGCGGAGTTTACCTAGCTGTTAATATGTTCCTGAGATATAACACTTTTATTTGTCAGACCAAATCACATCGACCCTCTTTGTATTAAACAGTTCATGTTCATCTCCGGTGTTAACCACCAAAGAAGAACTAAAATAAATTGAACCATTCTGTGGTACAACATATTCTGTAGTGTCAAGTTGAATAAGCCTACAGCTGAAGAATCCAGTTGAAAACCGACACACGCTCGACCTCACGTAATTTTAACCAAAAGCAGAAACGATATAGATTTGCCTGAGTGCGTCATAGTTCTGTTACACAATCGGAGTAGCCGTTTGTTGATGTTGGTCGAAGGTAGTAAAGTGTCTGAAGTCGAACCTATGTAGTAAAATGTAGTTAACTGTAAAGTCGACTTTTCTCTGGTTTTGGTTGAAGATAGTGCAATAAATGATATCATCCAAAATAATTTCCTCATTTTTGTCACCAACCTAATTAGTGTCTTAACGTTAGCGGCGTTCAGCGCTTGACCTTAACCTGGATAACACACAAGTACACTTTCCGCCAATCTGCGTCAGTTGAACCTGTCTCTCATTTTTACAAAACGGCATTTTTATTTGTATCGAAGTCTTCGGATCAGCATTAAATATTTTTGGAGACATTTTTGAGATAACTGTTTCTACACAAACTAAGCCCAATATCTGTAATCAATGAGTTTCCTTGGTTGCCCGCAGTCTACGTGGCATATCATATCAAGTGAAATTTGATAAAAGTTCCGTTTTTCCATTTTCAAACGAGTTTCAAAAATGAATTAGACTTGTTGGCAAATGATTGCTTCACTTAATAGTTTTAAGTAACAGTTATCCAGAAAAATTAACATACCACTGAAGTACAGATATTCGTGTGAATTCAAAACGTTTCTCAAAGCGTACATTTTGTTAAGATTTGTTACATTATTTTCGAAGTTACTGAACTTGGACTGATCAATGTTGGAAGATGGCTTCACTTTTAACATATTTCTTATATAAACTGTATAAAACACCCTTATTCTTATGCCACGATGTCCCCTAATCTTATTTAACCTGAGCCGTGTAAATTCAACTAAATTCCAAAGTCAGACATTTTTCTTCTATATTTTTCTTGAGCAACCTATAGTTCTTATCGTTTTTCGATGTAAAAACAGCCGTTTCGTTCCGATCAACTGTTTTAGTGATCTCAATCTTTTAATCGTTTCCGATTACTGAGCGTTGTCTAGTTTTCAATTTTGTTGTGTGGGCACAAAGTTTGTTAAATTTATGAGGTTTTTCAAATTCAGGATGAAAAATTTAATTTTCCTGTGAATCAATTCAATTATTACCGTACTAAAGCCACTTTTTACGAACGCCTTCTCATTAACCCTTTCGAAAATAAACCATCTTCTCACCCGTTCGATATTGGGGAAACGTTTATTGAATCAACAGGTCACCCGTAACGCGATGTGAACTTGAATCGCTGACGGGTGATTCAATACAAAGATATCGTAAGAAATGGTATCGTGTCACGAACAAACCCACCCATCGGCATATGACGTTAGTCCCAGAACGTCACGGTTTCAACGTTTGTCAGTGTTTAGTTCCTGCATGTGCCAGAACCATTCTATG
Source organism: Paragonimus heterotremus (assembly GCA_013368495.1). NCBI lineage: Eukaryota > Metazoa > Platyhelminthes > Trematoda > Plagiorchiida > Troglotrematidae > Paragonimus > Paragonimus heterotremus. The sequence continues at coordinate 6,432 of LUCH01002549.1, forward strand.
CCAGAATACACTCAAATGTTGATTCCTTGTTACTTCCGTATGCAGAGGCATATTAATGCCTCAATTACGAATAGGCGTAGTATGAGTAGCACGGAGCGGTCGCTGGTGCCTTCTACATCCCTTCCCAAGTAATGATTGTGCCAGCTGCAGTAAAAGTTGCTTCCTCTATCTTCGTTCCGTCGACAATCAGCAAATGTGTGCCGGCGATATTGATGTGCTTGGTGTGTACTCTCTTGTCATCAGGGTGTCACACAGTGCACAAAGCAACCTTCCGTGCGCCCGATGCTTATGCCCCACCTCCTGATTTTCAATAAAATACACTGGGCTGCAAAGTGCTATTACATACGGTCCCCTCCGTCTTACCAGAAACTTTACAAATCGTGATTCTGTTGCTTCTGGGCTCCGCCGATCTCTGTACTTATCCTTCGAACCAATTTCAACCACAGCACTTCTACCCGACACCCTTCCAGTTGACTACTGCTTGGAAACTTCTTGTGTGTTTGTTAAGTGTTGGTTGGCCACTCTCCGAGCTTCAGCTAAACCACGCCTGCTTGTCCTTTTGTCTCTCCATAAACCAATATTCTGACTGACTGGCAAGCGCAGCACGCGCCTATACACTGGCTCTAACAGCCACTTCGTTGTTTCTTGTGGCGAAAACCGGTGAGCCAACAGAATCAGTGACACTCTTTCCTCTCAGCTTTCACCTGTCCCTGACAATTATTGATTGTACGATTTTTTCTTTGGGTCAGCTCGTTTGATTAAAGACGATATAGCGTTATGCAAATTTCCCTAAATCCTAAGCTTTCTGTGCAGTTCCGAAACTCCCTACTTTCAACACAAGAACCATAATAAGTGAAAATGCTTTGCGGCATTCTGTGATTTACGACAATGGGTTTCATCACTGTTCTGCATGCGGTATTTGCACGCTAATCGGGAATACCGGCTGTGTCAGTCCATGTTGTGAAATGTTCAATCATGACTACAATATACGGGTTTCTGGTAGTAGCTACCAAAAATTGGTCCACTATCTCTAGCAGCCACAATTCTCAAACTTCATCGACCGCGATTGGTTGTGTTGCGTAGGGAATGGAGTTGTCAGTGTTTAACAACCGATATTGATGGCGTGCCTGCACATAATTGTTAACATCATCCTTCATTCCCGGCCAGTAGTCCCTTTGCTTCAGCACTTTGTCGGTTCCTTTGCATCAGGTATGTGCCAGCTGATGACATTACTCTGCAATTACTGTTCTCATATATACCGGCATAACTGTCCCGTTTGTTCCCCGAGAATGAGCGCGATAAAACTCCGGCACTATTCAACCACAAATCTGACTAATGCTTCCTGAACGTTGTACCTTGCAGTTTTTCTTGTTTTCTGGCAGTTGTGTCCCCGATAGTGGTTGTTCAATCAACTTCCATATCGCCGTATCGATAGTGTATGCTGACTGCAACTTTCCGGGGACGTTCTCCAATTATATACTGTCAACTCCGACCACGTTCTTGAGAACCCCACCAACGGGAAAGTGATTCGGTACATTGTTCTCTTTTCCAACTACATGGCTAATTTTGAGGTCATACTCTGGTAATAGCAAGGCCCGCCCGAACTGTTTGTGGTAAGTCTCCACATGAAAACGTCGGTCAAGCAAGCACAGTATCTGTCTTTAAGTGAGTAGGCGGTTAGTAACTGACTGGCATAGTCCACAACACCACCTTCCTGCTTCAGTGCAGTTCTAATTCCTATATCATTCACATGTGTTGAGACAATGAGGCGTTATTCGGTCACCGGTAATTTTGCGGTCATCCGTTCCTTCTCCTCCAATTGTTTGATTTCAATAAACGCTTGACGGTAACGTTCTCATGGGGAAAAGTTACCATTCTTCATTAGAATTTCATACAGTGAACTTGTGAGTTCGTTGAAGAGTTTGATGATGCGACTGTAGAGCCAAAGCGACCAAGGAACTGTTGTAAAGTCGTCTATGCTGTTGGCATAAAAATAGTTCCAGTTGTGATCAACTTTCCCGCCAATGGTTGGACTTCACCACGAACGACCCCTTGATAGAGTAATACCACCATTTGTCTCACCGGCTGTGATCTTAGGCGACTGATCCGTAATTCGTGTTGCTCAACCTTCTGCAATACAGCGGAAACAGGTACTGTATGTTATATCTCACTGGAGTTGCAGGTGACGATATCTTCTCTATAGGCAACATTATTGTGCGGTCCACCCAGCGTCTTGAAATTCAGTCTTCTGAATGTAAAAGGAGTGCCTGAAAGTCAATATGGCGTACGTTTCAATTAGTACTGCTCTTCCCCCAACGTAAAAGTTGTTTTATATCCGTCCGATTGCTTGGTTGGAAGCTGCTAATGTCCGAACCGTCGGTCCAAAATTGGGAATTTCTTGGCGTTCTGCAGTTCAGTAAAAATCTCCGGCACTCCCGGAACTTCTAGAACTTTCCCACTGGGCTTCCTCAAAACATGACGGGAGTGTGAATCAGACCATCCGCCCTCTTGGTGATTGTTTCCTTCAGCTTGTTCTTCACGAGTTGTTCAATATCGGGATGCGGGTGCACTGGAATTTTTCTGAGAGCGAGTGATGAAAACTGCTAGGCTCGATAAGGATTTCGTGTTTGATCCAACCGCAATAGCCGTACGGTTTCTAGTTGTTGATGGAAAATTCTCGGAATTTACTTGCCACTGGATTTAATAACCGGTGGTCACAGGTTTATACCGTTCTTGGTGCGTAAGCTTCATTTTCTTCAAAATGCGGTTTGCGCTTTCTCACTGGCGAAACCACCACATACTTCGTTGCCAGATCATTTAATTTTGAATTTATTATAGCTTCGACAAGGCCAAGACAAATCGCCCCTAATTTAGTCTGATTTGCCTCGGTGGAAGTGAGGAGAGGCTGTTTGACTATGTTATCATTGACTGACACATCTAACAGATTATTAATGAGTAGTCAGGGATTCAGTTTATTTTAAGTTGAACATCACCAACAGTTGGTCGTAGCTTTCGCATTCCCATAGACTTACCAGTCGGACCCCTCAGAATACAAGTTTCGCTCCGATTAGAGCAGTAGTGCACATCCTTGCCACTGCTGCGACTAGAACTCCGGCCATGCTTTCATGAGGCAACCGTGTTTACAACCGCGCCAATCACCCCGCATTGGGCACGACCGGATTATCGTATGAACGCTGAACCACTTTCGTTTGTTAGTAATTATCAGGTTGTTCTATCGCCTCGAAAGGGGGCACAGTTACTGTCGTTTTGAAAAGGGTCGACTGGAAAGTCTATAGGAATGCAAAGCTGCGATCACTTTTGGGTAACGTTCAACTTAAAGTCTACCAGATTAATAATTTTAAGAGTACATCCGCCGACTGTTCGGGCGACCACTGCACACAACTGAGCAATCCTTCCTAGCCTAGGTCTTGTCACTGAAATCGACGTACCAGTGCCAGTCAGATAACGACCGCAGTTGCCATTAATTTCTACCCTAGCTTGAACTGTGGTCTCATGAATCGTCGCTATTACCGAATCTCTCTCCCAAACCAAGAACCAATCGGTGATTTGTTTATTCGATTATGGCACTTTTCTTGCCAAATGGGCAAAATATTATTTAGTGTGGCATACATCGCTGACATTTTTATCCCTCTTCTGCATATCTGAAGTTGCCAATTTCTCAGCTAACTTTTATACTACGCTTCGAAGGTCATTCAGTTCACTTGGTTTGGTCGCATTCAGCTAGCTGACAACCAGGGAATTTTTCCTTAACAGTTGTAGAGTCACGCCAACCAGTTCTTGAAACATCAACCAAAGTGCAACAAGAACAACCTTCAGCTTTCTCGGGTTGCTGGTTGCACTCCGTCCAACAGTTCATCCATCGTCACTCGTTGTTCTGAATTGTGATTCAGCTGCGAGAGGGCTCTCAACAACGCTGCACATAGTGACACGGCGTAAACGACAGCGTCGTCTCCTGGTCCCAGTCAGACGATCTTGAACAGCCACAGTGTTACCCGGCAGTTAACGAAATCACCATACCCACCTACGAGCACCAAATTCAACACGGAACAATCCAGGTCCACAGGTCCACGCCGAGCATCGCCTGCGCCATGCCCTTTTGCAGCATCCACGGGGCCGCCAGCTGGATCTTGACTCCGACCACCATCTCCACGTCCTCGAAGTCCCACAGGACACTCCGGACGTTCTCATCCTCGAACGGCTACGGTCAAAGAAATTTTAATCCTACAATCCTGATCACGGCACCAATTGCTGAAACCGAAGAACGCCGACGGGAAAAGAATCCCCTATTCTGTAAATCAACACATAGGCTATGAGTTTGAGCAAGACAACAAACGAACCTAATCACTTTCATGACACTGGTCACGTATGCAACGTTTTTCAGTGACTAGTTTCCGTAAGAACCCAGAACCATTTTATGCCCAAATACATTCAAATGTTGATCGTTGCATTTCAACCCTGGTCACTTCCATATGCAACCGCACATTCATGCCCCACCGTTGAACAGTGATAGTGTGAGAAATATAGTCCGATCGCTCGTCCTCGTTACACAGTTTGGTCCGATCAGAATGACGCAGGCCGAAGGATGGAACCGACGAGTAAGGAAGACTTAACGACAGATTGTAGTGCGACATGGTCGATGTCACGGGGGTTGTAGCATCAAACATGAAGTATTTTGCGTAACTGTTGCGCTTTGTTTCGATTGTTGGTCACTTGGCTGAACAGCTAGTGTTGTGGTTGGTTTGCAATAGAGCAAACGCGAAGCACAGACGCAAACTGTTTTGATAAACGTATTTGCAGGTCGTTGATTCTAGTGACCAGGTGCAAAGTGACAGAAAGTTTTCTGCACCTAGTTCTGTCTAATCAGCAGGAAGCGGGCGGTAGAATATTTCGGAAGGTTGTTGTTAAATGAAGAGAAGATTCTAGACGAAGACCACTTATCCCTCGGACGACGAGGCGGCGGTCAGTGAGGGCGCAGGAACGAATGTGAATTACAATTTTTAGGTGTTGCGCTTTGTTTCGATCACAAGCCGGGCTAGCCGATCAACCGAATCATGTGACTGGCACGCGAGCGTGTATTGTTGTAGCAAAGTTCCTTAGTTTCCGAAGAATATATCAAAAAATGGTCGGTCCCAATGATCACCAGCAAATCAGTCGTATTTTGTGGCTGATCTGCAAAGGTCTAAACATGAAGCACTACTCTCCTAGAAGGTTTGAGAAGTGTTTCACAAACAGATTGTCCCAATGACCATACGCGAAATGGTTGAGAGCTGGTTTCACCTAGCTCGGTCTGATCAGAACCAAGCACGTGGGAGAATGGGAGAGATGGAAAATCTGCAGTTTGGTGTCAACACATATTTGACCTGTGAAGGACAAGTTAACGTTTATCAGAGTAATAGAAACGTATATGAAACATTCATATGAGCTTCTGCGCTCCGTTTCGATCGTAAAATGAATCAACGAATCAGCCTTTTCTGGTTGCCCGCAAATGTGCAAATACGGAGAATGGCTTCTGTTAGTAACGCGAAGTTGTTTTCTAAACAGCTGATCCCAGTGACCAAGACGGAATTGATGAACAGCTTTACACCTAGTTCAGTCTGATTTGTGTCGGACACGGGGACAATGGAACTGACAGGTGATCGTGAAAAATCGGCAAATCGCTCATGCCATGGATGATGGCTTTGCCATTGGCGGGGTTTCAGGAACAGAAGTAAATTATTTTTTACCGCTTTTGCAAGTAGTTTTGCTTACAGGTCGAAACAATTGACCAGTCGATTATTGTAGTTGTCCGGTTACCGAGTAAGCCTGTAGTGCGAACTCAGTTGGTCCGAGTACCCACTAGCATATAGAGGGAGATTTGTTCCATTGTAGTTCGATCTGATCACCACAAAGCGCGCGTGTGAATGGAGTAAACAAGAGATGGTGAATTGTCGCCAGATTCTGGCGCAAGTGCTTTAACCGTGGACGGCGGGATTGCGACCAATGGGGCGGCATAGAAAGACCTTAAATTCTTCCCACAGCTGTCATACTTCGCTTCACTGATAAACTTGATAAGTGGATCGGTCGAATTCTGTGGATGGTGTGCAGACGGAGAATTATGGTGCACCGTCCCAGGCATGGTTGAGAAATGCTCCGCAAACACTTCGTCCGAATAATAGCGAGCGCACTGCTGTGCAGCCACTCGCTTCTAGCTCGGTTCGTTCAGAACCAGGTATGGAATGAACTGACCCAAAGTGCAACGTCGAACAAACGGCAGACTGCCGTGCAAACGTACACCGCGGACGACCGGATCGCGGTCAGCATGGTTGCAGGAATAAATTTGAATTACTTTCCTGAATTTTTCCACTTCGTTGCGGTTGTAGGCTGGATTAACTAGCGACGCGAATGTTCTGGATAATTTGCTATCGAGGATGCGCGGTGCACGGCTTTCCCTTTTAAACGCAAACACATTCTAAAATCTTCGTTCGACTGAACACGAGAGAACTGGGGATAACTGTTTGCACCTGGTTCGACTTGATTAGCACCAGGCAAGCGGGGGAATCAAAAGGATGAGGTATGGTGAACAGGCGATGAATTTTAGGGGTATTTTTTCTCCAGTTTGACGGAGATGCCACGGTCATTGCGGTTGCGGAAAGAAATTTTAATTACTGATGCGATGTGTTCCGCACGTAGACTAAACTAAAGAATTAGCCGATTGTTGCAGTTGTCCTGCAAAACACTTATACAAGCATGGCTCCAGTAATGTTTGAGAAGGATTTTTGCAAACAGTTGTTCTGAACGACCACGGACGAATTGGATGAAAGCTGTTTGCACCTAGTCCAATCCGATCAGCACCAGGTACTAGTGTTAATGGAACCAACGACGAGTATGGAATAATGGGATAAACTTTCGATGAAAAACTCATCACTTGAAGGATGAGGTAGTGTTAACCACGTCTGAAATGCTGCGTCCTGAAACGGCGCCGAAATGCATATAATATTGACGAAGTTTAGCTGTGTTACAACTAGAACAGTTGGGATCGTTTTGATTAAAACCGATGGAAGCGTCCACCCGAATGAAAAAAATCCACACATCTTTGTGTGGGATTTAGGTTATGTTTAACGAATTAGTGATTTATGACTATACCTCACTGCAATGGAAGCAAGTCACACGAAGCTAGCGTCGTTTTTGAAGAACACATACCTCACACTGCTTCTTTCAGTAAGAATGGCTACACATCTCGTTTTCTTCCAGGATATTCCATGTCAGAGTTGAGGTGAGCGGCGGCCCGAGACACAGTACCTTCTGGTCAGGCTCATGGTTGCTATGATGATGATGATGATGATGATGATGATGATGATGATGATGATGGTGATGATGATGATGATTTACCAGAAGAGATGATCTGTTTTCGTTGATTTTAATCTCGACTATAGTTCCGGATTAATGAACGCGCACATCGCGACATTGGTAGAACTGCCAACCGGTAGATTGATGACACTGATAGGGGTGAGTAAATAATAGAAGTGGTCCATATTCAAGCGCCTGTTGGTTTTGTGAAAATCAGACTTAGCCTCTATCAACTCCTCCAATTTTCTGAAAGTGTTCTCACGCACGTTCTGCTCATGTATATCACTCACCATTAATTCCTTCGTCCGGCAATGGCGTAAACATAGAGGTCAACTGAGTTCAGAACCTAACTAATCAAGAAATCCATCCAAACACACAGTACATCTCTTAAGTGCATTTGACAGTTAGTGATGTCGGAAGCTCACGTTGACTAGTAGATTGT
>LUCH01002549.1:20283-34776 GCA_013368495.1 Paragonimus heterotremus
TGATTCGGAGAAGGCAGGCGCTAAGTATAGCAATGACGTACACGATGATTAAAACTAGTGCTGGCTAAAAATAGCTTATACTCAGCACACAGCTGCAACAATCACCCACCATTATCTGACTGATGTGACGCTATCCCAAACCTGCCATCTAAACGAGATTCGGTCTCACCAAGGCGGCGCACCTGAGCATTCATATCTCCCGCCAGAACGACTATATCAAAGCCACGTGTCGACCAAAGGAGAGCGGTCAGATCCGAGCAAAATGCTTCCTTGGCGCGGACGTCATTACAGTCAATAGGAGCGTAAGCAGTCACAATGAATATACTTCTAAAAGACTTGCGTCTAGACTTGGCCTTAACGGAACCTGCAAGCGGACAGCATTAAGTCTACTGTTAACAGTAATCCAATCTATCTTTGAGGTTGCGGCCGTCGAGCTAAGGACTATACCTGATAGACGGTAGACGAGAACAAGGGAAAACTTTGTCATTTTAACGTTTATACTCTCGAAGCAAACACTACGATAATGGATGGGCAAAACACAAAAAAACGGAAAAAGCATTGTGGAATGATAGGCAAATAAAAACCGCATACGCACGAAACTGAAATCTGGGCGGACGGTACGTGCGCAATCGATCGGCCCAGTGCACTTTACCCATTCAACGTGCCACAGGAACCGAGAAGATTTATTCGATCGATGATGAAGATCATGTCGAGCATTTGGTTTGCAAATACATAAATGCCTATTTGAGCCAAAAGTGTGAATTCTTTATCGTCCTTGAAAAATCAACCAGGTAATGATTTACACTGATCACTCAAAGACCTTACAGTAAACCTATCATAAGCTCCTGTAGTTAGTTCACATGAGACTGGTTCATTAATCTCGATAGGAGTAACGGAATACCGGCCTGTGATTGCTATAATCAAAGGAAAGGCAATTCGGTGGCGGCAATACATTTTAGACTTCCAACGTTGAATTTCAGTTTCAATATTTGAAAACTTGACCCAATCCAAACAAGGGTGTGTGCGGCGAAAAGAAAGCAGAAGATGGTTAGGGCTTAATAGGACTCTACTCAGTTCAAGTAGAGAGGAACAATTTGTTGACTTAGCATATTGTTATTAGTTAACCTTATTCGATCCGGAAGCTTGCCATGGTCGAACGTGCTCGGATCCACTCGATATTACAGTTGATGATTACAGTTGATTAATCTTATAACCATTCGTTACTATTTGGACAAAAAGTGGGTGGAAACACAACACCACGTGATATAACATAATAACCTCTCTAGAAATTGCCCCAGAACAGAAAAATCTCTCACCTACACCATCATTGAGACCAGAACACGGATCATCGTTTGGATCATAACTTGATTTCACCCCCCTCAAGAAATCACTACGTTATTCACAGCAATTAGATCCCTGAGATCAAGATTTCTCTCTACACAAGATACCCGCCATAAACACTGGTGTCAATAACTCATCTTTTTAACACGCAGTTATGTCCCTCTTCACCGTTACACTTGAAACCACAGATCAGTGGTTGACTGCGGACATCACCAGACCGCTACTCCGTAGGCAGGCAATGTGTTACCCTCACGTTACTTACTAAATGCAGTCCACAAATTCTGAACCATAGCTCATCGGAAATCTCAAACATTCGTGTGAAGCCATTCGTGATGCGCGGTACAGTAATTAACTGGGCAGTGTATTGAACCCATCATATTTTCGATACATAACATATTTATCAGTGCAGAGTTTATGAGATGATAAACGTACCATAATGTTAGGTAGGGACGAATAAACATACATTTCAAAATCATTACAATATATCAGCTTCAGTTGCTGCAAAAATGGAGGGGAGATGAAACGAATTCGTAGCTGAAAAGAACACAAGATTCCACAACAACGTCATAAATTTTGACAGCGTATTTAATCATATGTGCACATTGCTCCCTTGGTCCAGTCAGAATACCAGTAATATTCTACCGATGTCTACGTCGAAGCCAGAGTACTCAGCCTCTGGATGCATACTGTGCACTGTTCACCTAACCGCAACTTCCGGATATGCAGTATATGGGTTTGAATGACCACACATTCACTACTTAAGCTGTACAAATCCTGAACTCAAGCCACGCGATGAACACTAAGCTGATATTCGCACAGAATGTGTGAGCAGCGGCAGTCTACAAAAAGATATGAACGTATCTGATGATGTCGTTTTCGAAAATACGGTGATGAAACATGCCGTTCATTATGCAGTATTCCCATCATATAAATGCAGTGCGGCGAGAAAACACCGATGCCTTAAAGCAAACAAGTTCGCCCTACCAACAGAATTCATTAGGAGGGACCAAGTCTCATAACCGTAAAAAAGAACTGTGTATTATTAACAAGACGCGCATTGCAAGCAAACAAAACCTAGGTTGTGACCTCCATAAAGACTACCTATCTGAAAGATAAACAAAACGTTTGCAATACATTTAGAAAACGAAAGATTGAACTACCGGTGGAAACTGAAATGAAGTGCAAGTTCAGATGGCAGACAAACATCTTTCAGCAGCAGAACTCATGAATCCGACTGAAATAGTTAATGATGAGTAGTAGGGGATTTGGATTTTCATATAGATTGAACATCACCCACAATTGATAGCAGCTGTCGCATTCCCATAGACTTTCCAGTCGGCCCCTTTCGAAAAGAAGCACTAGATTCGAGTTTCGCTCTCATTAGAGCTCGTCAGTAGTGCATACCATCGCCACTGCCGGGACTTGAATGCGAGAGCTGCGATCAATTGTGGGTGATGTTCAATCTATATGAAAATCCAAATCCCCTACTACTCATCATTAATCAAATACCGCTCAACAAGTCAATGATTTCCGTGATTTCAACTTGGAGAGAAGTCCTAGTCGAGGGGTCATCGATTGGAGTTAACAGACAGTAACTGTGTCTCCTCTCGAGACGATCGGGCAACCTGATCATTACTCACAAGCGAAAGTGGTTGAGTGTTCACGTATGATAATTCCGTCGTGCCTAATGTGAGGTCAATGGTGCAGTGGTAAACACGGTTGCCTCATGAACTGAACTGAATGTCTGTGGTTCAAGTCCCGGCAGTGGCGATGATATGCACTACTGACGAGCTCTAATGAGAGCGAAACTCGAGTCTAGTGCTTCTTTTCGAAAGGGGCCGACTGGAAAGTCTATGGGAATGCGACAGCTGCGATCAATTGTGGGTGATGTTCAATCTATATGAAATAGTTAACCTAACGACGCACACCTGGCAGTCAATTACTGACTACTGTTTTTATGAGTGACCGTGTTTCGCTTCCAAAATGCGAGTGCAGATAACTGTAATTAGCGGGGAACGTGACAATTACCGTAAATGGTATTTGTCTAATGTAAACACGAGACTCGAAAACGCTGAGTATAAGCGGATATTTTGCCATTTACATATGGATAGCGTTTGGAAATTCTGTTGTGTTTGAATTTAATGTAAGGCCCGCTGAAGGGAACGATCATAAATGTTTCATTCCAAGCATCTGAACCACGCGTTACAAATTCAGGTGTTGTCTAACTGATGACACCAGAAGTCATTGAAAATTGCAGTGCATGGGCGAAAAAAACAGAGGGATCCGCCAGCCTTAGTGGTCAGTGGTGATAGAAGAATTGTTTTTTTGGTTTTGTTATGCAAAGGTGTAACCGGTGTAATTTGGATGTCATGGAATTGAACTATTTTATTTTTTTACTCTATTCACATATCTGACTCATTACTGACAGAAGATTAGACGTAGACATATATACTAATATCGAGCGTCGTTCTACGACTACAATAATAAACAGATCACATGAATAGCAACTTACGACCAGGTTTACAAACGTATACAACAATGCAGCGGAAGCACGTGATAAATAGTACAGTTAATTCGAGCGGTACGACAGGCCACGCGTTATTGTTACTCAGATAAGCAAACATGGTACACTGCGGTAAGAAACGGAATATGGAGATCAAAGCGAGATACAGTCCAACTGTTTACGGCCTAAATAGAGTTTATGGGAATCAGACAAATGTTATCAGATAGATTGAAAATCACCCACAATTCATAGCAGCTCTCACATTCCCATGAAATTTCCACTCGGCCCCTTTCGAAAAGAAGCACCCGACTCGAGTTTTGTTTCCATCACAGCTCGTCAGTAGTGCATATTTTTGCTTATGTGGAAACCCAAATCCCCTACTACTTATTAGTAATCAAAATACGACTCAAAAACTTAATGGTTTCAGTGATTACAACTTGCAGGGAAGTCCAAGTCGAAGGGTGGCCGACGGGAGTTAACATGAGAGTTACTGTGCTTCTTATCAAGACGTGATCACTGTTCACAAGCGAAGGTGGCTACCTCATGAAAACGTGGGCAGGTTCTAGTCACGACAGTGGCATTACTGACGAACTCTGATGAAAGCGAAACTCGAGTCTTGTGCGTTTTTCGAAACTGATCGACTGGAAAGACAATTGGAATATGACGGCTGCGATCAGTTGTGGGTGGTATTCGGTCTATGTGAAAAGTTAGCGTATCAATCAGTTGTGGATTAGAAAGGATATTGGCAACCGAGAAGCACGATAAATTTGAATATGAGAGCATACCACTGTGAACTCATAAGTAGAGCAAATGTTGAACGTGAAATTGGACTGCGCACGACTCATCAAAGTGACTGGAAATTAGCAGTAAGGTCAAAAGCAATGAATCAGTATCGGTTGGCAGACACTTGTTTAATCGCTGTAGCACAAAACTGGCTTCGTATAACCATTTAATGGAAGCGTATGATATACCACAGAAAACTGCTGTACATCATAAACGTCTTCATTTAATCATTTCTAAGAGAGGTTTTCAACCAGCCACTCCTGTTTGCTGATTCAATTTGGGAAAGCTTTATCAACAGTCATTTTCAACCAAATTTAGTCGAATATACCTAACAATATTCGAATGGCTTCACATGGAGGAAACATGGAACAGAGTGTGTTGGTTTCTTCCGCAAGAATTACGAAACTGCCAACTGAATACTGTAAGACGTCTCTGAATGCACTTTTTTTTAACATGTTCGCTTTTTCCATCCGAAAGTGAACACATGGTCTGGTTATTAAGCTACATGTCCAGGATGTCTGCCAAGCATATCATTTCTAGGGTCTCATATGGATGCTGACAGGGTAGTCACTATATCCCACGTGTTCCTAAGAATTCTTTATTCTGATCGATAGGCGGTAGTGAAATCTAGCTTTTGCAACAAAACCTTGAAGAATATAAAACATGATTGACTGCTATTGATGAAGTCCTCCAGAAATCAACCGTTACTCAATCCCCCTTGTTTCCAGTTTGCCTGGACTAACTCAGGTTGACCAACTGAGACAGACATGGTTGTGATCTGATCGTTTTCCCTTGAAGGTATAATTTTTTTATGTGTTGTAAATATGTTATAATATGTTGTGTAAAGTTCTGTCACTAATAAAATGCGATGGTCAGCAGCTAAACCATGTGGATAGGAAGCTGCATCACTGAAGAATGTGTCCTTTTGACTTTTAAGCATAACCAGTTTTTCCAGTTCTTCGACCGAAATTCACTAAGCCAATTGTACTACTCACTTTTTATTATACAACCATATCAAACACAAATTTGCTGGTCAATTGCCAACTTTGAATTTCAAAATAACGTACGTGAACGCAAAAGTCGTATGTCCATGTTATTGTAGAACTTAGGATACACTTCTTGGCAATGCTTGTGCAACTTCCCTGTCAGATTTTAAGGCGAGCTGTGATGGCAATATAGCATTTCTGTTCAGGTACTTTATCCGTTTTCACATTACCGAGGAAAGTCGGATTTGATCCAATGACAAACAAAATTATCAAACATCTTTGTTTTCAACATCCAGTCACGTATCTACTGATAAGCTGACCCCTTGTTTCAAATGTTTTCTTCTTCGGAAATCTTGTCCTGCATATGCCCTTGTAATCACTCAGAAATTTCGGAAGTTAACAGTATCAAAGTTTGTTGCAGAGGACATCAGTGAGGTATTAATCGAGATAAAAGTTTAGCAAAACAACTCTGTCAACCAATCTTACTTTCGTCCTAACTACTTCGCGGTTGCCATTGCAACGTGATCTACGACAACCAGCAGTTTCACTCTACGAATGGGGAGAGGTTCCCAGCATACGTTGTCAGTTGATTCGTTCAATAGATTACTGTTATATGTTACGGGGAATCAAGTGGTTCAACAGAGTTAATCATGCCAAACTGTGGTGTGATATAAAATTCAAATCTTTTAACAAGAACTAATTATCAATTACCTGGACGCCCTTTGTGTTGTCAGATTCAAGGCCAACGTGAGTGAGTTTTGAACGAATTCTGTTGGCTGCGTTAGTCAGCACTGAAAAATAACACTTGGAATAATTAGCCCGAAATAAATTGGCTTGTTGCAAAACAACAGTGTTCCGTTTGGTAGAAGAGAAGTCAAAGATAATAGAGATTCGCGTGAAAAAAATAACAGTCTGAACTTGGTAAATACGACTCAGCATACAGTCTAGTTTTCATGAGGAAGATTATGTGTGGTAAAGCTTTGAAGTATGGACGTAATTGTACTCTAAATTACTAGTTCCATTAATATCTGCCGAACACCTATTGTAATTACCATTTCCTATTAGTTCTGACTATTAAAACTCACCGGATTGAGGCGCAATTTCTCGGTGGCATAGGTCAATAAATCGGCCAAACAATTGTACACTACTGTCTAACCATATACTCAGTAAGTAATTAGGCAACGTGCATGTCCGTCAAATGTTCTCTGTCAAGGCAACCTCTATACAATTCGGGTGACACGGTGCACATGGAATTGCTTGGTGTCGGTGTGCAGTCATCTGATTGTGGTCCCTCATATATCCCACGATCTTCTTCTGTTCTTCCTAATGTATTGAAGTGTGTGAATTTCAGCTGTATCCATAACGCGTGATAAAGTTTGTACATATCTCACGTGATTCATTCCTTACTGATATATTACGACAACACCTGGGGGTCGGTTGTCAGTCGATGTATAATATGCGTGCATAAGCTATTCACTGGCTAATAACAGTTGTGCTATACTTGCTTGTTTCCCTCAACCTCAGTTCTGCCGATATGAAAGCTAGTAGGTCTAACATTTATGGATTGACAGTCTCACAATAACGAGATTTTGGGCACTGCGATTTCCAGGCTTATGAACGAAAACTTCACAATATTGTACTTATGCGCATTGTTCAACGCAGCAAGATATGTGAAGTTCCTTGAGTGTGAGAAGGATGGATTAAGTTATTACAGCATTACGTTCGCAACAACTACTGATCGATCGATAGTTTTGTTATATCGACAATGTTTCACCTCTGACAGAGAAGCTTCTTTGTAAAAAATGAACAAGTGACAAAGTTAAGAGCATTCAGGGCAGATAAAACGCCGACAGGCAAACGAAGTAGAAGACAACAAAGTGTACGTCCACTGTCCACAGGCAGGTGTGAATATTATGTTTGATTCAGTAACAATTGTAAATCGGGAGCTCATGGGCATTTATACGGGAATTGCATTGATATAAACCATTCGATACGTCGGTTACATGATTAGCTGCCGTTAAGGAAAGTAGATAGGTTACTCACAATCCTGATACGCTATTATTGTTGTCTCATTGAGCCATCAGTTTCATTTGGTTCGATCAACCAAAAACCACCCATCATGTGTCAGAGGGTCCAGCGGAATCATAACAATTCACAACTCACTTTTCCCTCGTAATGTCAGTGACTTCTGAATGTGGGCGCCTCTGTATAGTTTTAGAGCTGCATCTAATTCTACTGAAGTAACGAATCCATTTAGTTGCACGTGTATATTCTGAGCCGTTACACATACTTGTTCAATCAAAGTCGGAAAAATTAGAAGGATGAAGTTGCCGGTATGGGTTGATGGAGCAAATCACTTCAAAAGTTTGGTATATTTTTACCGAACAAAATAGTCAGATTGGCGACTGTTGTTGAGCAGCCAGTGTTCTGCTTCTAAATAATCATTTTGGCTGTGTTTCAGAGCCCTTGTTTTATTAATGTGATTTTTGGAAGCCTGCACGTTTTATATACGTTAGTTTGATCACCAGTCCTGTACAACCATACTCGATCTTAGTTCTGTTTGCATTTGTTTACCCTCGTTCTCTTTGCACACGCCCGTGCATTGGTGCTGACTGCTAAATAGTTCTTCACTAAGCATGTTACCACAATCCTATTCCACTATGCACGTTTGTTCAATATCACCATAACGTGCGTTACATTTTGAGATAACACGTAAACCAACATTATGACTAGATAAAATTAACGTTCAAGCTCACAGGTAATCTAATATATTATGATCGATAGGCAAACGTAACGTATACAGTAATCGTTGATTTTGCTTCGGAAATATCTGCTTGCAGCATAAGGTTGTCCAAATCGACACCTTAAGCGTTTTCAAACAATTAACTGAAAAATAAATTTTGTTGTCCACCTGCACTTATTACAGTTCAGATAATGTTAGTGTATTGTGTATTTGCACACGGCTTGTTTCAATTATAAATAATACTTGAAGCGATGCAAACTGATGTGGCTGTTGATGGTGCATTCTGCGAAAAACCGCAAACAGTGACTTAATAGCTGCCTACGTAAGCAAAATCCGCATTGTAAAAAACTGGCGGTAATAAGGGGGCGATTAACCAAAACGGAAATACCATTATTCAATTTACTCTTTAATATTTCTATACTTTTTAAGTCGGTTTGTGACTTATCGGTCATCGATGTTTGTCAGCAACAGACTTTCTAATCTTCTCTAGTTTACTCTCAGACTTAGCAGTGAACGAGACAGGTAATTATGTATGTGATATTCTTTATCCTTCTAAGTTCTCTGCTATAAAGGATTGCAGTTTGGATTGAAGAGTTGGCGGTGGAGTCATTGACTGAACTCAACAGGACCGCTATTGTCTGTTCGCTTTAGGTGATCGAACAGTCTGAACTTTACTTCTAAACGAATGTACCTGACTTTCTACAATTGATCGTTCCCTCGCCTCCAGTGTGGAGTCAGTGGCGTAGTGGTCACTAGGCTCAATTCATGGATGTGTGGGCTGATTTCTGGTTCCAGCCGTTACAATGATGTGTGTCACTGACGATTTCTAAAAGAAATGGCATTTCAATATAATGTATCTTTTTTAATGGACGACTGAAAATTCTGCAAAAACAGGACAGTTGCGGTCAACCATGAGCCATGCGGAATTTTCACATAAGAAGTCGCAAATTACTGCACAATCAAATTCACAAGCACATTACGCCTCTCCTATAACAGACAAACAAATGTTCAAGGTGGACTTATGGAGTGTGCTACCGACCTTCTTTAGCCCTCACGGCACTAGTGTGCCCTGTTGCTCAATTGCAATATTGCCCCTTTGTCTAGAAGGTAGCAAGAACTGCACTCCATATCATTTGCACGGTTTAGCGTTCCACGCACGCTCTCTGAGATCATTGAATCGATGTTTATTTTACTTTTCCATCTTGCAACTAACAAATATTTGTAGTCATCAATACCAATCAGTGGATTAAGATGGTTTATTTTGCACGTTGTCGACGTGTAATGAGCCATGAGCCAGCATATCTCAACTTTGAAAATACAGGTTGATTGCCATCTTTCTTAAAATGGGATTGTATTACGAGAGATTATTCGTTCCAACAAACCCGTCAGCATCTTATCAAGCTTTAACATCTATTAATCTACCGACAGTTTTGTTTCACTCTAATTCTCGTTCAGGCAGCCTACGTGCTGAAGCAACTCGGTGCATTGATTTTCCAAACTAATAGTAAACTGTTTTCTGAGTGATTTTGGTTGAAGGTATTTCAACCGAACTTGTGAGTTAGGGGATAGAAAACGAGTTAATCTATTTTGCCCGTGCATGTTTCAGGTGTATCGGGTAAGTTGTAGTTTTAAGTATAATTTTCTTTTTCGACAAGCATTTGTTGTAATATCAACAAGTTAGGAGAGAAGAATAACTAGCACGCATTAGTAGTACATTGAAAAAGTTAACCATTACACATAACTTTATGCTCTGAAGTTATTCTGGTGATTTCCATTGTTTGATTGGAGATTATTGTGGCCTAAGGAGATCCTTATAATGAATTAACCAACTGATGCTTCTCTGACAAAACCACCCAATTTAAAGGTGAGCTATAATTACTGGTCGGATTTCACTATGATTGACTTGTTTTTTCCAGCTGCAATTGGTTGAAACAGGGTACATGGGATGGGTTAACTCTCCTTACCTGTATGCGGTCAGATTCTAACCTGAGAACTGAAACAACAGCTAAGGCGTCTATGACGATAGTGGCAACATATTACTAAATTCTAAGATATCTTCCTGTGCGAACGTACATTTTATTCAGGAACTTGGGCAGATTACAGTACACTCTAATATTCCAGACATGGGATCTAATGCCCAGTAACAATTAATTCAGAATTTTACACGTGCGAATAGAAGCCAATGGGTAAGTATGAAAAGACGTTATGAAATTGTCTGGTAGCACCTTTCAGCATGTGGTTTATACAGAAAAAGTTTACACTAACTGTTTAATCGGGAATGTCCCCAATAAATCAAAAATTATAACACTTTTGCTGCTGTGTATAGTGATACAAACATTTGGTGAGCTGATATTCGCACTTGTTTGCAGACGTTGGTATTCTTGTGAAAAACAGTTTTTTCTCTCTGCAAACGTTCACTATAATTACTCGAAATTCCCGGATTTGTTTGATTGCGCTTAAACGTAAGTTTAAGCTTCGAAAACGGTTGCATTGCGTGCGATTTTTATTCATTATGTTGCAGTGAACGAATAAGAGGATTCAAATTTAGCGGAAACATTGAAATCCTAATTTGTGTTTTTAGTCACAATTTGTTCACCTATTAGCCTGAGGTTAATAATTTTCATGGATTTTGTCAGTTATGTAGTGAAACCATTCATTAGCATTACAAAAGACTACGGGACACTTGACTGTTTGTTAATATGTATATATCTATACATGTATAGTTCGACAGATGTTGTCTGTTATTGTCGTTTGGAAATGTGTAACAACAGGGACATTATTGAAACCCTCAATCATTTTAGTGCAAAGGACTTTTCCAAGTGACGGTTTGTATTTTACTACTGTGGAAACATCTGTAGATAAAACCAAGTATATGAACAAGAGAACTTTTGTAGTACACCAACGATCAGCTGGCATTAAATGGAGTGAAAATATTTGGAGGGAAGTACTGTTAAGTTGTATTGCAGAATGACTTCCACATTTTTATCCAAAAAATCAATGATTGGCCTGACGTGGGTCGGCAAACGAACAAAATGTGTATCTCTAACTAAGCTGTACGCAAATAACCTACTTAGACGCTCAGCGATATTAACTCGTGTATAACATCTGCACTGCCCGAATGACTTAATAAGGGAAGGTAGCTCTCATGTTATTTGTAAATGATTACACCAGAGTTGTAACCTCTGATCGGCTTAATATCACTGCAATCAACAAAGTTCGAAACAATATTTTGATTACCATTATCTGTCAATGAATGACAGATTACTTAAAATCAACAACACAAACAAGAACATCTAAACAGTTGCTAATGCTCATTTCATGTCCCATTTAAAGTATATATTGACCTCATCAAAACGAGTATCGCTTGAAAATGTTGCTGTTTTTAGGGTGTATTGTTGACGAGGCACAACGACAAAGAAGCATGAGTATGTCAGTTTTTTAATGTGAATAGCCCAACTGTCCACGGCCTGCGTAACCTCGACTACATTTTGATGCGCGAAGATATGTAAACCAAGATGTATGGCTACTTATCAATATTCAACAGGTTGCTTACAATCACTGTATCAAGCAGTGCATTTTCCAAACATAAGGACGAGCTTAGATACTAAAAACCACTTGTTCAATCAAAATCCGTCCACTATATCACTAGACGTTTTGGAAAGATCAGTCAATCAAAAATATTCTGGCCAATTAATTCGAATGGATAATATATTCTGATGGCTATTGTTTATGCAAATCTGACGTGCACTCTAAACGCTAATTAAAACATGCAGCCGATTTTCTTAAAACAAAACTGTATCAGATTGGCGGCAACTGATGTACTAAGCATTATACGCTAACTGAAGAACTTCGACTCTTATTGTGAACAACAGGGATCCCAGATAACTAGAACCAGATTTCACAAAAGCCGTCAATAGATGAGTGGCTTGCTCCAGTTGTAAACATTTTGGAATTATTTGATTGATTCAACCAATTTTGTGCTCATAAATTCGGCTGGATGAGCATCGCTTCACAGAAGGACAATAACTTCGGGTTTCGACTGGACAACAGTAAATTGAATGAGTTTAGTGGGTCAACTTGGTAACCTGCTGTCATAAGGTGTTTTGCAATCGATAACGTTGGGTTTCGGGCCGTCAGTGCTCCAAGTTGAGGCGGGTGCGTCATTCGTTGTTTCAACCACTTCGGGATCTGTTCAGCGATTCGCTTTGATAGTTGTCAATCTGTTCTGCTTGTGTAAACGCCACTTAAACTACAAGTAAACTGGTACATATGGGGCCAGAACAACCTGTCGGGTTGCCATGGTCGTCATTACATAGTAACTGGTGTGCTTGTAGGCGTATCTAGTCCCTGTCTGTCCTTATCTGTACGCTGTGTATAGCTGGCATGCTTAACGTTTGTGACCGATGCGAGTAAATGAAATAGTAACATATGGCAATATATGTTTTTCTTCTGCTCTGATGAAATCGTTGAAAAGAACTCAGTGTTTCAAAGCTGCAATTGAAACCACTTCCACAGTTCACCCCAAAGAGCATTCGTTTTGGTACATTTGTGGACAAAAATTGGAGTGAAAATCGATCACTGTTTCCCCCAACCCTCAAAGGTTTTCAGTTTCACGTTTATGTTCTGCACAAAACCCGAATGACGATCGGCTAAATAATCCCGTCGTTTTGCAGAACACTAAACTTCAATATCTTAGTTGAGTAGAACTGTATCAAATGGTTCCAGTTTTTGTGTAAACTCATAGTAATATATGCACCGTTTAAACCTGCTTACACGCACTAACCGCGTGGTTCGTGTAGCACGAACTCTAGATGGTGATACAGCTATACACGCGAGGGTGAACAGAATGGCTCAGTCAGTGTGCGAATCTTTCATTAGCTAACCAGGCGCGTGAGTAAAAGCAACCTGCCCAGGCAAAATTGACGGCAAATGGAAATGTGTAATACTTTCCGTAGTGTAGTTCTTTTATTTCTCGATCGTAATTTTCTAGCCAGTCACACGTACTTGTAAACTACCTAAGCTGCAACACTAATCAAATGAATTATGTTGAATTTATGGTTTCAGGCATTAGTGCATTCACGAACATTATCATTAAAACAAATCATACTTCCGGTATATTAATGTTTCAATCATACTTTTTATCCCATAAACGTAAATAAAGAAGACATTGAACTGATAATACACGATGAATGACCACACTACCCATGCTGATTTTCGGAATCTTCTCACATCATTCATTAATTCATTAGTGTGATTGACTGCTATTACGTATGGTAAGTTGTGAATTCATAACCTCAAACCGAACGGGGATGACACTGACTAATATTCTGAAAGGAGGGATGTAGATATTGGACGTCACAGGTAGTTTGGTTCACTATATGAATTGGTCCAGTTCCGCTATTTTTGATATCACACTAATGAATGTTTAGATAACAAAAATGACGTCAATAAGTTGTCGTTCAGCTGTCTAAACACATTGAATTCCTTGGATTGTTCCGTTGATTCGAATAGCCCCATGAGTTCATTAGAAGTAAAAGGGTGACCAACTGCTTTTGATTTTGCTCGCCTGACAACCATGATGATATAAAATGTTATGTAATTGGTCAGACGCTGAACAACCGGAAACAGACTGTTCGCCAAAACGCCTTTTCACTTTCAATTTATCCTTCATCGAACAGCGTATGCTGTTCACTGTCAATCAGACACTTCATTTACACTGATGTATGCACCAGTTACACTGACTGTACGGTCCACCTACCTTACGTCCGTGCATGTTCATGCACACACGCACACACACACCTACCCACAAATCCCACTAACGTGAGCCGCCCCGTTTCACACCTGCCGGTTGCAAAGGTCACGCACGCGCAGATATGCTTTGTACTTTTCTCATAGGCTTGTTATTGCAAACTATTCACTGTTACTGGTGTGTGGTAGGGGATTTGGTTGATTTCAAGTTGAATATCACCCACAATTGATCGCAGCTGTCGCATTCGCATAGACTTTCCAGTCGGCCCCTTTCGAAAAGAAGCGAAAATGGTTGAGTGTTCACGTATGATAATTCCGTCGTGCCTAACGTGAGGTCAATGGCGCAGTGGTAAACACGGTTGCCTCATGAACAGCGTGTCCGTGGTTCA
>LUCH01002549.1:34876-57044 GCA_013368495.1 Paragonimus heterotremus
GCTTCTTTTCGAAAGGGGCCGACTGGAAAGTCTATGGGAATGCGACAGCTGCTATTCAGTGTTACTTGTAATTCACTTTCATGCTGACTCAGGTTCATCTGAAATCCTTTGAGTTCTCACTTCAGTGTGTAGTGCAGATATAACGCTGACCACGGTTATGAATGGAGCCGTCCTCTTTGAACGAACAGAAGTTTCTATCCACTGAGCCGGCCATATCCAAACGTTCAATCAAGAAGAGAAAGGTATACAATCAACCACATGTCAGGGAATGGATGGAGTATGCACACAGGTGTACTAGCTCGTTCTGCGTCCTCCCGCGTAGCTAGAAAGCTATCATTGTGAACAAGTAAATAATCGGGAATTTATTTCGAATGTTGTGCGTACAAGTAGATATGATGTTGCACTGTCTTTTTTCAAGGAACCAACTCTTAGTGACAGCAGGTTAGGGGAGAAACTGTCTGGTGCTGTACTACGGTATAAGTTCACACAGATAAGTAAACTGGTCGTAAGTTTTATAGTTTAGGTATTTTTGACTATCTTCCGAAAATTAGAATAGGACACAGATTATTAGGAACAGTGTAGGCAAACTGTACCCGCGTAACCACGATCAACTTTATTGTTGATAAAGAATTCTGGTTAACGAGTAAGAAACTCAGAAATCTTGTTTTATTGTTCAATTATTGTAAAATTTGTGTTTCGAGTTTGGAGGTCGAACTGATGACATACAGTTGCTTGCCGAGTAATCGTCTACTCGATATTCGAAATGGACGTGCGAAATTCATGAACTTTCCTTTATGCATAATCGCTTTATAACATTACCCATGACAGGGCACACAAAATCGCTCCAAAATGAAGGTGACTCGAGTGATCAAGTTTGTGAATTCAGATCAAATTGGAAGTTACTTATTTGGTTCTCATCAGGTCTCCTCATGGAGGCCAATAAGTGTTCCTATTAAGAATAACAAAACACGCAAATTATAACCGCATCTGCATCAAATGTAAGGACTGTTTGTTAGACTTTTCTTGTGATGTCAGATGAAGTATATTTAAACAATGGAGATATTTCCGGCTAGACTGGTTAATTTGTGGAAACCGCAGAAAACAGTACGCTGATAGGACGACAAACCCGTGACCATGGGTCTGTGCCTGCCATAAAATCGGGATAGATACATGCGGGTTTACCACGAGGTGCCACACTAGTGGGCGTAGAATGCATTCACTTCAGGCTAATACTGTTTTGTATCTAACAGCATAAAGTAGGATGCGGAATATTTGCACTCAACCACAAGTGATCACTGGCCGGGAAATATCGATGTAACTAGGGGATTTTACGAAACTATTGATATATATTTTGGGTTTATTTTCAACGTTGATAAAGTGTAACAGTGTGTTCCCTGGTTAATACCTAGTTACTTCGATTTAGGAATTAGTCAGTCCAAGTTCAGCTCCAATGAATAAATGTGTAGTTATGATTGGCAAATTTGTAAACGGTGGGATTATTCTCAAATTAGATCTTCGTATGTTGGCAAACTTGCTATCACTTTGAATTAAACAAATGCATACATAAATGCAGCCGAAGCAACTGTGTAGACATCGTACGCATATGAGTATTCAGCAGTTCGAGAACTCTGTATGCACAAAATAATGGTGTACAAAATCGTGTTGTCGTGTTCAAAGTAACTGTAGGCAACCAACATCTTGTTGTTGTCGTATGTTTCCTGTAAAGTGTTTCTATCAGAGATAACAATTTTCACAAACAATTTTCTTTCATTTACGTTTGTCATCGCACTCGAACGGAGAACACTCTAATCAACACAGATGTATCTATCATACTGGTTTATCAAGCGAGCAGCCAGTTGATCTACTTTTGCCCGGTTTTACAAGCCAAAAATTGACCACGGAATTGCTGATGTCCCAGGTCTCCCATAACTAAAGTTCTTTTATTGTCAATCGGTGATATTCCCTTCACCAGAAAGATTGCTGTTTAACTACCATTCATTAAACAGGAGAAATGTTCTCAGGTTACAATGTGTTAGAACTAGCCAGGTAGCATATCGAGTTAGTCCAAGCTTGGAAAACTGGAATTTCGCTCGTTCTGCGTTTGAGTTACGGGTGATTAGGTTAAATTCAGCATAAGTGATTTATGTTCAACCCAACTAACAGCATGCCGACGGTAGGTGGACTTCATGTTTCACTTGAATAATCTCGTCAAAGGAAGCCCTGTGCCACGCCACCAAACTATGCCTCATCAGTTGTGATCCAAATACTCATCTCCTTCACACCACAGATGCGTCAAATGCAGCCGTCGGCGCACTTTTAGAACAATTAGTAAATGGCGAACAACAACCCTCAACCTTTTTCTCCCAAAAGCTTCAACCAGCACATGTTAAATACAGCACTTTTGGACGAGAAATGCCAGCTATTTATTTGGCGATCCGTTATTTTCGGCACCTTTTGGAAGACCGACACTTTGTCGTGCAAACCGACCACAAACTTTTGACGTTTGCATTTCACGCCAAACCCGGTCGATACTCTCCGCATGAAAACAGACATCTGGACTATATCTCCCAATTCACCACAGACATCCGACACCTACGTAGTGACGTTGACATTGTTGCTGATGCTTTATCACGTTCTGATGTCACCTCGGTCCAATCGTCACCTTCCTTTGATTTATCTAAAATAGCTACCAGTAAAGAGAACATCGGCTGTACTACCTCTGAATTAGTTTACAGTACAAACTTACAGCCCTCGGGAGAATTGATTCAGCCCTCGACTCACACAAACCTAGGTAAAGATCATATTTCACGTTTACGACAACACATGTCCGACCTTCGTTTCACGCCGACCCGTCAGCATTGGCGCTCAAAATATAAATATCCGGATTTGTTTACATGTAAATTTGTATTTATGCGCCAAGATGCCACCGGGAAACCATTACAACCGCGATAGCTCGGTCCCTTCAAAGGTGGTTAGGCGTGACGAAAAATTCTTCATTATAGACAGGTCTGGAAGAAACGAATCTGTATCCATTGGCCGATTAAAACCAGCCTCCACAGAAAAGGAGTTTGACCCACCTGATCCAATGCTGATTGAAAGCATCTCTCTCCGCCCCCGACAGTATGACATATACCTGCAGCCCAGCCCCCTTGTTCTCGTGAACAACGCACCACACATGAAGGACGGTCTGTACATTGGCCGAAACACCTGACAGATTACAGTACGTGATGTGACTATCGAGCGTTCGGTTTGTTCTCTCTTCACTGTCGTTCTTTCATCGTGTTTTTAACCCAAAAACGCTCTGGTGGGGGAGTTCTGTAACGTTTTCTACACTATTTTCTATTTCATAATTCTGATTGTTATTCACAATTTTCAGTCAACCGGCTATTGCGGAAGAACTTCCCTATTTATCTCTCATCGGAATTATTTCAGTTGTGGCCTCCGAGATTACCTAGGAACAACACGACAGATTGTTTCCATTGGATACTGCATTCGGTGTATTGGAATTCTAGACCAACGCACTTTAACGAACTATTGTGAGTCATTCGTTTCCATTGTTATCAACCTTTTGATCTCGTGTTTAGATCCACTACAGTTTCAAACAGCTGTTTTCGGTAATCCCCACCAGACCTATACAATTACAAGTGGTTTATTGGACTTACATATGTTAGGAGGCGAATTAATTAAAACAATCTAATCAGGTCATCGGTGACGGTTGACGAAATCAGTCATCTGCAAAGCACGGACGTGTAAGTCAGACTAATCAGGAGGAGGCGTGAAAGTGAGCGTGGTTATCGTGCTAGCCCGAGGAACCAATCAGAGTGCAACCGTTACGAAACTGGCTCTACTTAGCGACTTGGGCGTGAAGTGGCCTAAACAAGCGGACAGTGGTTCAGTTAGTAAATTGCCATATTTGGCAGCTATTTCATGCTATATATTTACGGGTATTTCATTTATTTGTCGAACTGGAAGTCAGCAATACAGCGTGTTTTCCCCCAGTTGTGTTCTTCCTGACTTCGCGCAAGTAGACTGGGTGAAGCCGCATAGCAGAGATCCAGATATAGCAGTCCAGTCGTGATAGAACCTTTGGCAGAGGAAAGGCGCGTTATATCAGTATATAAAACAGGAATATGGTTATATACAACGTTACTAGTCATGGCAACTGTGGATGACTGCCTGCGCGGATGGTGGTGTGTTTGTTTGTTTGTGTGTGTGTGTGTTTGTGTGTGTTGTGTATACATTAATCATGTGACCGGTGTGTGATAACGCGTTAGTCGGGTTACCGGGAGGAGACACGGAAGCAGACAGAGAGGTAGAGAACTAAATTGCTCAATGAATTGAACCCGATCAAACCACAGGTCGCATATCCCAATAATCGCGAATGGTATGTCCATAATTGTTCCTCAGTTGTCTGGAATCGTACAACGCTGGGGATATCAATGCTTGGCCCTAAATTCTGTCGACCATAATCGAGTAGACATGGAGGTACAACTTGAAAACCTGTATCGACAGTTAGGCGAACTCACTTCATCCTCAGACTTTAATGCGGAACAGTACAAACCTTTCCTCGCAAATACCTGTTATAGAAAACCGCGATACCGTAACATCCAAGTGCAGTTTATTGTATCGAGGACATACAGAAACGATAAAAGGGCTGCAAAACAATCATGACACCATTTTAACAAAGCCAGATAAAGGGGTAGGGGAATTTTTACTAGACAAGCCGGGTTATGCTGGAAAGATGCCCTATATTTTCTCTGACCAACCGAAATTCAGAAAGATGGTATCGGAGAAAGATAACACATCAGTTGATAAGAACTTATGGAAGCTACTTCATCAGATGAAACACACTGACTTGACTGATGCAGTTATTTTGGAAAGAACCAGATCGATCGGTACGAGTATTCCAAAACTGTATGGACTCCCCATAATCCATAGAGATGTACCGCCATTATGCCCAGTCCTAATCATTAACAATTCACTTTATTACAGTCCAGCCAGGTGGCTAGTTCAACTACCTGAACCAGCCAGAGCAAGAATAACTCCATTTGGCCCGAAATATACATTTCGCTTTGTGGACTCTGTCGACTCGCCGAACAATAAAAGTCACCAGGTAATTTCCGTAGACGTCACGTCACTATCCACAAACTGCCGCTTAAATAAACGGTAGAATACTTATGTGACTACATAGAAGTAAATCACACAGAAATTGGTATCCCGGTCAAGATTTGAAGGAACTATTGTTGTTTTGCATACACGACATCCAATTTCAATTCAACGACATTGCAATGGGATTCCCACTAGGTCTGTTACTCACAGAAATATTTACGGTCAAAGCGGAACTTAATCGGTTAGGATCCGCAGTATCCAAATGTCCGCCCTAGAGGTGCTATGCGGATGATATATTCGACGTGATCAAATACTCTGCTGATGCGCAAGGCCTTCTACCAGCACTTAACCGTGCACACTCGAGTAGTCAGTTCACTCTGAAGGAAAAGAAGGATGACAGATTGTCTTTCCTTGATGTGTTATTGCAACGCATAGTGGACGCTTTCTTCCAAAGATCCATTCACAGAAAACAGACGTGGGCTGGGCAGTACACCAACTTTATAAACTTTGTACTACTAAGGCAAATCGAAATATGATCAGCTGTCTAACCGATAGAGCCAGAAGGCTATGCACGACAGACACCAGAGACAACGAATTGCAACAAATTCGAGAGATATTGAGCCAGAATGGATATCAAGAAAGATTTGCAGAAAAGAACATGGAACGTAAGGATGTTCAGTCAGAAGTTGAAACAGTAGCGAAAAAGCCGATTGTTTTGTCAGTCTGAAATTTTAGGGGGGTACAGCTAGTTAACTGCTCAGTCGCAGGCTGACAAATGCATTGGCGAGGACGTATAATGCTGCACGAATGATCATCTTATTTAAAAGCGGACTGGTGTAGGTGTCACATCTCACGGATAGTTTGTCTAACTTTTCCTCGTCATTCTGTATTTGCTGTCTCACTTGCTGTTGTCAAGCGGGTTACGTTGTGTAAACGACTCGGCGACTATAAGACAGGGTCCGTGAGCACCTTCCCAAATGGCTACGGATTGGTATGACGAAACCCATTTCAAGTGCCCGATAAAGCGTTTACATTTATTCACGAAGTGCCCCAGGCCAAGTCTCGAGTTGTCAGGATGAGACTGTTATCGACGGCTAAGGCAACCGCTATCAAACTCTACAAACCTCAGGTCTATGTCCAAAAGAAATTTGTGCAGGCCCTATGCCTCCCGTGGCCAACCATGTTTCAACCATCTGTAACTCAATGACCCTGTAGCCCGATTAATACGTTATCACACACCGGTCACATGATTCATGTAAACACAACACACTCACACACACAAACAAACCCACCACCACCTGGGTAGACAGTCCCCCACAGTTGCCATGACTATTGACGTTGCGTATAGCCATATTCCTGTTTATATGTAAGTCCTATGGATCTGTTGTAATTGTATACGCCCGATGGGAGTTACGGAAGACAGTTGTTTGCAACCTTGACTTTTAACTTAGTCTGTTAACATTTTCACTTCTGCCATGCTGGGGTCGCATTTTCGTATGCATCTGCCATTCTGCAGAGTGTACATTCACGCTGTTTCTTCGGTCGGCCGAACAAAGTGATGTTGATCACTGCTGTTGTATAAGGGCTTAAATTTAGATGAATTTAGTGTAGATTTCCTGAATTTGGTGTAATACAATCGATCTTTTTGGGCGCAGCACTTTTTTCAGAATGTTTATATATACCTGTTTCTGTTAACACAGGTACTGCTGGTGTACTGAAGGAAAGCATCAGTATTGTCTGCGCTCGTATGGACGTTGATTGTTTTGGCTTCAAAACGGATTAATAGGAAAAACGAAAGGTGCTATTTGTTTGATGGTGCTCTTATTTGAAGGTATCATGTTCGGTACAGGAATCACGGTGTAAGATCGTCTCTTCAAACAGTCACTCATTAACCATAAAGCACACTAGTTTGTCATCCGGTGATGTTGGTAGGAGAATTAAACACTTAATGGTAACACACTGAAATAAGTCTGCTACTCAAGACCATCTACAGACATATTTGTTGTATAACAATAAGTTGAACGGGCTGGAGTGTTCAACATCTGGTTCCGTCCAAACGTCCGATCAATATAATATTGCCGATGATAAGACGTTAATTATCTAATTGCATGTATCGTTGAAGTGCCTGTTGTGTAATAAACCAATTTACAGAGATTCAGTATACTCAGTCTTTGGTTCATCTGGGAATTTCGCCTGAAAATATCTGCCTAAAAATATCGATTGACTTAAGTAGACCACACATTCTAACTCAGTTTTCGGTGACAATCTGTGAAACAGCCCACCAAGATGTTTCGCTTTAACACACCTAACCCGAAATATTTAACTAGGGAATCAACTTCGCTATGCATGGAAATAATCACCTTCTATTAAAGAGTTTGTTACTGTCAAATGTTGAAAACTGTTTCTTCCATGAGCCTATGATTTTTTAAAAGTAATCTGAATTCCATACCTGAAATAACTTACCGTCAACGTTTGCGTGTATTCGGGCATTGATCAGCTGGTTTTCTTATAATTTAATCGATGACGAAAAAATAAACACTTCTGATGTAATCAGGGTACAAGAAAAGGAAAACTTGCTAGTAGCAAAGAAGAATATTCGATGATTACCATTTCCTTGTTAAGGCATTTGCAACAAACCGTAGAATGTTTCATGTATCACCCAAGCGTTGAGTTTGCTGGTACCTCCAAACCATGTAGTGCAGGATCTATATTAACAAAGTGTTGAATTCTGTGCCATTTATTCACAGTGGTATCAACTCACTGCATTTCAACTCTGAGATGGGAATGCACGGTTATTCTTTAGGCTGCTTAGCTCATAGTTTTTATCCCACTTTTCTACCTAAACTCATGCTCACCAGTCCGTCGTAGGGTAATTTTCATTCATCTCAGTTTGGATGAACAATCAGTACTGCCGAAGGCTTTCTAATACTACGTTCCTAATCTATATCAAATGGCTTATCGCTAAGCTGGCTTCGTATGCAAGTGGGTTTCTTCGATTGACTAGTAAGGAACATTTGTTTCATCCAGTGCAAACTTGGAAAACTTTAATTGAAATGGTATTTGATTTACCAATTTTACGTTAATCTGTGCAGTTATATACTGACCATACGGGAATGCACCTTTCTGAATTTCAAACATAATCGTGGTGATTGTAGGACACATTTATGCGCTCTAGAAGATCCCGAGGAGGGTTAGGATAAAAAAGCGGAATGTGGACAAATATGTTAGTAAAACCAAAATTCTTCTGGATTCGTGTCATCACTACAGTGACGAGGACAGTACTGACGAAGAACAGTATGGTTTAACATCGAGCGCGGACTGTTGTTTAGTGTGTGTCAAAATGATGCAAATGATTTATATTAATTGCTGTCTACGTGAAATTAACCAACTGATAACCCTGAAACCCAAGAAAATATTCATACTCAATAGAGGAGTGGACCCCACAATTAGTGAAGAGTGGATTTTGACCGTGCTTTTACCAACATGAGAAGATGAGCACGCAGAAATTTAAAATACCTATGTCCCGGATAAATTGAGAACACGTAAGTAAGATTACTTATGGTGTACTCTGCAGAGCCATAGAAGTTACGAATAATATAAACTTGTGACTTCAGACATGGTTGTTGTTATTATTATTTGAATGTTTTCGTTATACCGTTTACATAAGTCTATTTCTTCCTTTTGTATTAAGCTCAATCTTAAGTCACCTGTCAGCCTCAGTTTATTTCCGTGTGCCTCACTGTAAGACTGATATTGTCTACACTGTTAGGTTCTTGCTTGGCCATTTTACAATTTGGATTTCGTTTATTTGTTTTCAACTCATAACGCACCATTCGAATGTGACTCATTTCGTGTATTATTCTTACTGCAGCCGATGACACTCTTATTTTCCGCACACTCAAATTGATGTACCTAATCAATCATAATCCGCGTATCGTAATCGTCGAGGTCGGTCGAAATGTCTCTGCAGAATATAACTTACTTAAATTTATCTGCGTGTTGTAAGAATATGGGGAGAGATTATGCGTCCACTGTATAACAAGCTATTGATTAACTTGTTCCTGTGGAGCAGGCTACATTGATCAGATGCCAAGACAGCTTTAAAAGCGAATCCAAGAACAGCATCCACTGTGGCTGGGGCACAATGAATCACGATCGGTCAAAAGTGCTATCATCAAACATCTGGTTGAAGACGGGCACCAAGTAAACACTGATCAAGCCTTCAAAGTGGTATATCGCGTGCCAGGCAACCCGTTAAAAGCGGTCCGAATTAGAACGCTTTGTACTACCGAGGCGATTGGAATCAGGTTACATGACCCGGTATTGTGTCATCAAGCGCTGCATCTACCATGGTCACAAATTCACCGGATCGATGGCCAACCTACGCAGTCAAACCAATGGACAAGCGTGACGTAACCGACCAATCAAGTCATCGCCAATTGACCGACCAGTGACCTAGATTTTCTGTAATAAGTCTGATCGATATCCCGATCTAAATCTATTATCTCCTCATATAATTGTTCCGGCCTGAAGATGAATTACCGAAAACATGTTTGCCTATATGTCTTTATTCTTATAGCCATAATAGGCATATTTGAAATGCGAAGTAAGCAGTTGTTTTTTAAGTCAAAACCGTCCGGTGATTTCGTCAGGTAATTTTATTTCAGAATGTGCCACATATATTTAAATGCATAAGCATTTTCATCTATACATTGAAAATATTTTAATTTTGCCAGATTTTTTTAACTGTTTCACGTTGTTTACATTTCCTCAGTTGAAGCTGCAGTTAAGGACGACAGAAGGCAATTTCGGCTCTTGTCATATGATCCACACTAAGATCTGTCTGTCAATTTCGCATGTATCGAATGTATACAGTTTTCTTCGTGAATAGAAGCCAGTGAGTGAATCATTCCATGAAATTGGGTTACTTCCAAATAAAGACACTGACATCCTCTGTTCACACTCTACTCGTTATCAAAGTGCTTTAAACAGAAAACCTCATTGTTATATCAAAACATTTTTTTGTACTATCAATGTAGCCTGAAAAGTGGACGACGGGACATAATTTAGCTGAAAGTTCCCAGGTGGGGAGTCCTACCAGCTTAAAAGACAAAGAATTCTGAAGTAATTTCACACTTCACAAAACCAGTTTTCCAAAATCACGGAATAAAGGCTGGAATATTGGAAGGATATATTGGGGAGGAAGGAATTTACTTCTCATTGAAGACCGAGCAATTTACCACTTATTATCGTGCTATATTTCAGTTCAGACTTCTTACAGAATGAGTTGCAATGTTTGCTGTTTATTGCCTACGCCGTCCAGGTGCAAGTAGGTCACGTGTTGAGGATTTGGTTCGTTGGATATATCTATCTGCTGTCAAATCTGGTACATGTAAGTGGCTAATATAACCGAACATGTGAGGAGTTTTCACACGGGAATACCTCGATAAAATAATATCATTTGAGTAGACTACTATCAACTACATATCGCCCCAACTTTTCACGCTACAGAATTAAGTCGGGTGCGAAATATTATTGCTGACACTGGCAGCTGAATCAAATAAAGTGCATTACTACTTTCTGTCATTCGAAAATAAAAACGCATCAATAATTAAAAACACCGACGTAAAAGTGGTGAACAAATATGAATAGCTTCAGGAAATTGCAGATTATGCATTTTGATTTACCATTAGTTGATTTGGCTCTGAACATACAGATAACCTGACTACATATACGCAACAAATGGTTAGCATATTTTTTAAGATTTCTCGTTGGCTTCGCAGGAGAGAATGGGTGGTAGAATTAGCAATCGGTCTGCTTTCACATACGAGAAAATCATGATCAGTGAAACATGAAACGTAAAATGTCGCATGGTAGATGTGTGTTGCACGGAAGACGGATGAAAATAGTTAATCACTAACAGCCTGTGATGGATCAGCGGACACCTTAGTTCTATATTTAGTCTCACGAAAGATACTGTATAAAACTTCATTAAGGCATATGGGCAACGACGTCAAACAAGTTACCCATTTGCAGATTCAGGTCTTGTACATTTTCACGAGCGCGTGTGAAAATGAAGTTGATTGGAAAACTTGTGTCGATATTGAAAATCGTTTGAAAAATGACTAATTATTCTATGCACGAGGAGAATTTTACACAGCTAAAACGAAATGAATAGAACGAAAATATGCGGCCAATAATAAGAGAACATTACGCTGGTTCTTTCGAAAATGTGAATATGTCGGCGATACATTACAACTCAGAAGTATTCAGAAGTGCATTTAAGTAGTATTACTCACTAATGGCTTATATCGGCCGCAGCTGTTTTCCAAATTCATCTATTTTTATTATATTTCACGATCAAAACCACGTAGAGATCACCATCATCACCAGAGACAGCAATACATCAGTGGTTCACTCTGACACCTAACTGCCACACAACCACGATGAAGAAAAGCAAACCTTGTTTAGGAAGAGAGGAGAAAAAAGGAGAGGGGAGGAGACCTAGTCACTAAAAATAGCTACGTCTATATTCAAATATACATCACAACGCCCATGCCTTGTAAACAAACAGCCGAGCTGTAAGTGAAAATAATGTGGCATCAGCAAGACAGCTTCCTTACGGCTTTCACTACCACGCGTAATTAAATGCGCTCATTTCACAGACAACTCGGTCAAACTGTGACAACATTCACACCACTGAGCTCGGTTAGCGCCATCTCACCTAACCTCTTCAGTCACTGACTCTGTGAGTCGCGAGGGCCCCAGCCTGGAAGATGACCCCGACCTACAGAGACTAACTCGTTCGTGAACGACTTCATTTGTCTGCGCCAGGTCATCATCTGTCCACGTCGCACCTTGCGCCAATCGACCGCAGCTAGCTAGCATCCTTACTACATGACCAAACTATCTAAGTCTGTGCAAATGTAGTCACTGAACAAAAGAACTCGTTTGACGATCAACGCTAAACACTCGCTTCTTAACCTCCGCGTTGCTCACTCGTTGGTGCAACCCGATACCAGCGGTTGAAGATAGACACTGGTGGTCCAACACCTGAAGACGGTTCACGTTTTGGAGAGTTTTTTCGATTGTTACACTTACTCAGGCGAACTATAATTATAACTGCTTATGAAACGCATGCCACAATATTATGTACTATGAACCATTCAGAAGCCATTACACTGTACCTGTTGCCATTGGTCATGTTGGTATGTTCTGTGAAACCTACTTGAAAAACTTGACTCAGAAAACAAGCTCTTCATGCATTTGTTGATACAACCATTTCCGATCACCGTCACGGACGAAGTCTTACATACGAACATTACCATTAAAAAAAAACAGATTTTTCAGTTTGGCAGAAATAATATGTAATTCTCTCTTTTACTGTTTGTACGCATGTGGAGAAAAAGGTATAAAGAACGATGGCGCCTGAAGCTTACATTTCTGAGCTAACTTATATTGCCAACAGCCTTTTGACCATAAATTTAGTTTGGTTATCTGCTGTTAGGACGGAATGTTGTTGAACATTCCGTTTGTCTTTGGTTTGCGGCTGATGAGGGAAACCCAAATGTTACTAATTCTGTGCGTATCGCTAATAGACTGTGATAGCTTGTCAACATTAGCTAGTACAACCATATGAGTTAAGAGCGACTAGAAGTTATTAATGAAAAATATAAGCTCACTGATGCTTTGAATAGAAACACTATTAACACTACTTCAGAATGGTCAGGGAAGCAGAAAAACGGGTACCGTGATCAGTGCTAATCGAGGTGAGTCTCTGGGCCACGGACATATTGTTTCGCAGTCTGAAAAGTCCTGGGAGACCAGGCAATCTCCAAGGTTTGAACGAAATGGTCCCGAACATACGAGTCGGAGTATGCAAAATAGAAATACGACCATGTTGTTTATTGAAAAAATTCAATGTTTAGCTATTTGCGATGAGGTGGCAGGAATGAGTTGGGCGAATCGATAATCGCACTCCGCGTCAGCTTTCCAAGCTCACCGCTTTACACGAGTCAGAACTGTTGGATCGATGTTTTCAGTCGTCCAGGAGCGTGGCAATGCGAGGCAGTCTTTGCGAATTATTCTCAGTAACCGATATTTCCTCAAAGTCATGTTAACCATTTATCCCGTCACTTTGTTTCTTGCACAAGCGTTTCACCAATAACTCTGTTCATCATCTGAATTCGTACAAATATGCTAGCCAAAAGTGAGTGCTTATCAAGTGAGATCTGATGGCTGGAACTTTATTTGGCACTATATCCATTTAATGCACATTACGGGCCTCTAGGTTTTGGTGGCAAGTCTTTTGGCATATGGAACAATATGCGAGTTTTTTGTTGCGTAAATTAATTCAAGTTCATTGGTGATGTCAGCTTGATGATAAATCAGCAGTCATCACTTCATATTTGCTGGCGCAAACTGTTTGCATGGTCAGGTGATTGCCATTGATTGACATTTCATTAATCAATTAGGTCATGGGGAACCTAAGACGAGTCCCCAAGTGTTGGTTTATAGTAATATGTTTCTGCTCCTAAGCTTCCCCAATGAAAGACGCTACACGCTTCAGGTAATCTTGGTGAAACATGTGTGATTTGGGAGAGAGAAATATCAGATGACTGATCAATTAAAACAGTGAATGTCGTTAAAGACCGATGGATTGGCTGTACGGTAATCGTTCATGTCATAACGTTTTCTATCATTACACTTCTGCCACTTATGTTTTGCCGGCTCCTTTCAGACAGACTGACACAGCTTTCACCAAACCGAGAAAAATGACCCATCTCCTACATACTCCGTTCGATTTGAAGCATGAGAGTCGAACATGTGCGTCCACTGCACTCATATTTTGTTCGGACTAAAACTAATATCATGGTCAACAGCATAAAACTTTTTCTAGGTATAATTTCTAATTGCAGTCGTGGAGATGTGATGCGAGTACTTCAACCCGATCACTGCAACAGTTGAATACTGTCCATCTTGCAACAGTGTATGAGTACCATGAAGCAAGTGTGAAAACTTGAAGCAATTTAATTAGCCTTCGTTTAAGAATGAGTTTATTTCTAAATCAAGTATGCGGAACGAATTTTGTCGTTATTGACGTATATTGTAAACACAGTACATTGGTGCAAACAAACATCACAGTTCCTTCGATGCCTGCCGCTGGAATTAACCTCACACGTAGCCTGAAAATAGCCAACCACCTCTAAATACCCTCACCGTTTCATTACTGTAAAGTAGCCTGGGAAGCAAAGCAGATTGAATTTTAAGTAGTATAATTCAGAAGATGCCTGTTTGCTAGACCCTGACGCAGTTACCAACACGTTTGCCTCATGAAAACACTACTGGAGTGTTACTCCTGGTCATGGCAAGGATGTCCGTTAGTGATTAGCTCTGACAACGGCAATGACACAGTTTTGGAAAATATTTTCTACAGTGGAAGAACCCGTTTAAATCTTACTCATAAGACTGTGTATGAGCCATCAAAATGAGGTCTGAAATCTACCTGTTCCGGACATATCTGTAAGTGGCCACATTT
Organism: Paragonimus heterotremus; assembly: GCA_013368495.1. NCBI lineage: Eukaryota > Metazoa > Platyhelminthes > Trematoda > Plagiorchiida > Troglotrematidae > Paragonimus > Paragonimus heterotremus. Next base: position 49,524 of record LUCH01002549.1, read on the forward strand.
ATCTCTTAATTTTCATGTCCACCATGGTTATATGAACACTCAATTGACTTTGATGTAGAATGCGCACATCTCATCTCTTTGATTGTTAGAGTGGCTGGGGATGAACTCAATCTGGAAAAGCTAGACGAAGCAATGACTTTACAATGCTGTCAATCAAGTAGCTTCAAAGCTGGTCGCACGTGAAAAGGACATCATATTCTATGGTAAGTATTAAACAAAGCCAGGCCGTACCCGGCATATTTCACTATAAAATAACTCTTAAGAATAAACTTGGTCTACTACTAGAGATCAAGTACATTACCGATTAAAGTAGCATTTCATCAGCGCAGAAAAAGGACATATGTTGCGATATGTTAACATTTCATTTACTCCCATCAGTCGCAAACGTAAAACATACCAGTTATATACATCATCCAAATAAAGACAAACAGAGAACTAGATACGCCTACAAGCACACCAATTATTATGTAATCACGACCATGGCAACCCGATAGGTTGTCTCAACTGCTTTTGTGCATACAACGTCGACTGTTGAGTTCGGATAAGCATCGCTTCGCAAAAAGCCATTAAATTCCCGTTTCAATTGTGCGAAAGTATCTTGAATGAGTTTAACGGGTCAGCTCGGTGATTTGTTGTCATGAGGTGTTTCGAAATCGATGAGGTTGGATTTCGAGCCGTCGGTGAACCAAGTTGAGGTTGGTGCGTCGTCTGTTGTTTCAACCACTTCGGGATGTGTTGTGCAACTCGCTGTGATAATTGTCCATCTGTTTCGCCCATGTAAACGTCACTGCAATTGCAAGTGAACTGGTACACAACATGGGAGACAGAACAATTTGACAAACCACTTTCGCGATTGCGGAGAACTAGTCATCTGGTGGTTTAAAATAAACGCAACTGAGCAGTCGCATATGTTCGCACCAGGCCAGACTTCAATTTGTGCTTTATATCGTTGGCTAGATGGTCACCCTTGAATGGCAAGTATTATTGGATCGCACCGATTTAAACATACAATAATTTGGATGGATTTATACCGTGATGCATACCGACGTTAGGATTTAAGTTGTACCCAAATCAATTGGATAAAAAATTGCTCGTGGACGTAGCTCAAAGTACAATCCAAAAAACTTTTGTCCCAAAAACGTTAACGCATACGGTCATTCATACACTCATCGACCAGTTTTCCACTTGCAGAACTTTGAGGAGATAGTTGAACATCACACAAATGTGTACTCAAGAACTATATGTCCAAGTGGTTCTTGTCGTGTTTGGCACCAGTGATTTCTTCACGAACGACAATCTTATTTCAGTGTTTCACGGCGTTGGTCAATATGAACAGAAAAGTTTTGTTATACTGTATATTCTTCGGAAATTTGTGTTTGTGCATTCATATTTTATCAAACCAATGAGGTCCAGGTTTTAATATTTCAAAAATGGTAAACGTCAACCTTAAAAAATCATGTTTCTTAATGACAAACTTATGTGACAGTTAAAATGCCGTGGAAGGTAGTCGGAAGTAAAATTTATTTCGATTGTTCAAAAAACAAAACAACAATAGATTGAAAACTGGATAGATTTTTGTATGTTTCTGAGTCAATAGCGTGTAATTGTGATCACTCGAAGAAGTTGCCGGAAATTTGTGAACAGGGTCCCGATTTTCTACTTGATTTCGCATACTTCGGCCATGTTTCCTGCCAGAGTACCTCCCTTCACGATAACTGAGAGCGTGGAAAGCAGCAACGTTTGTCTGATGATCGACACAGGAGCTTCCGTGACACTAATGGACATGCGCGTACTGCCAAAATCTCTATCATCAGTTCCACCTACAGTCATATTGCGATCATGTACAAGACAGACGATCGATGTCATGAGTACGTGCAATGTGAAGGTAAAACACTGAACGAAATCAATCAATTTACCCGCGCACACCGTGACTAACGAGATCCCAAATCTGCTGAGTCGAAATTGGCTAAAACATGCCAAATCCACTTTCATCCGTCAGATTAGTGGATGGCCACAAGCGCCTTCCGGTACTACTGCAATAGTTCCCGTCTGTAATCCACAAAACGAGCCAGGGAGGCCGAAGGATTTTCATGCCACTATTGTAATGGAGTAGGATACCCCGGCTAAATTGTACAATGCTCGTACAATAGCATTCTCTATCCGCCCAAAAACCGGGACTGGACTCGAGCGTCTTCAGAAACAAGGCAGAATCGCTCCTGCTTGATATTCAACGTAGAGTGGCACCATTGCGCCAACGCAGAAACCAGACTGTTCCGTTCGTATATGCGGATATTACTAATTGTTAGTGAACCAGGTCACTATCATTGAGTGTTACCCTATTCCAAAAATAGCGGATTTATATGTTACACTGTGCCGCGGTGAAAAGTCTCCCAATTTGCACTTGAGCCATGTGTATTCACAAATGGAACACGACCAAAAGTCAAAGAAATTTATAACAATAAGTGCATACATGGGATTATTTGGATAATCACTTTCAGTTTGGCATTCACTTTGCTCCGGCAACTTTCCAACACATCATTTACAACTTGATGAAAGGTATTCCGGGTCTGTGTGCTAACTTGGATGATATTCTTATTTCCGGATGTTCGGATAAGAAACATTTGAAAGCAACTGGGTTGGCTTGAAAGCGTTTACAGTAAAATGGCCTGAAGTTAAAAAGGGGAAAATGTGCGTTCCCAGTTAATGATTTTCAGTATCTCTGTGCTCGGTTGGATAAGTGTGGACTTCACCCAGTACAGGGAAAAGCAGACCGATTTTGGCGGCTCCAGTTTTCTGAAACATGGATAAGTTACCATTCTTCATTGGTATGCTTACTCACTGTAGTCTTTTCACCCTAGAAATACCAACTGTCCTGTCGTCCTCATAAAATTTATTAAGAAAAAATGTTCGATGGCAGTGGACATTTAAGGAACAATTGGCATTTAAAACTCCGAAGAAGATGATAGACAAATCTTGCTTATTGGTTCAATATGACCGAAATAAACACATAACGATTCGTTGCGACAGCTCTCTATGAGATGTCGTTGTTGTACTAAGTTTAGGAATGAAGGATTCAACCGAGAAGCCAATTACTTTTGCTTCTCACAATCCAGTCTTACCTGGAAAGAACCATGCACAATTAGTCAAGGAACATTTAGCTGTAATCTTCGTGGTGCAAATGTTTCACCAGTATATTTAGAGAAGAACCTTCGATATATAAACGGACCATAAGCCTCTGGTCTGTACTCGAAGAAACAAAAAGAATCAGTCAGATAGCGTTGCCGCGAATGCAACAGTGGTCACTTCTCTCTGTCTATAATTACAAAATGATCATTTTGAAATGATTATTTCGTCTGCACGATTTTACTCCAACTTATGTTTACGAAGACTGCAATCAATACAGTCACACAAAAGGGTTGTGACTTCATATGTCACAATACCCAAGACCCAATCCTGCTCATATTCTCTGTCTACGATTAACCGTAAGAGAAGTAATGTTTTAGATTCTATAGTTTATACTATGTGAATCCGAGTCACCACAGTTCACAACTCCTCTTCCTAGCTAACATCCCACTGGCCAACACCCCCATTAGTTCGTAGACCAATGGTAAATCATCAGACTCCACAAACCTAATTCTAAATAAGTCATCAGTCTGATATTTTATACTCCCAATAATTCGAGACAAGGTTATTAAATTATGATACTGAAACACCGTGACGCACTCCACAAAGAGTGCCAACAACTGATTGATTCTCATTATCGTCAGTGACAGATGAATCTTTGAAGTTTACCATTTACCAACAAATATTTTCAAACATTCCATCTGTTACATCCGTCTTGACTATCCAGAAACTCCTTGCATTCATACTGCACATATAATAAACGATGACAGCTACTTAGGGTCCACTTCCGATGGGCAAGTAACCTTCCCCAAAAACCCAAGAGTTCGTTTCCATTCAACTAGAATTACGTTTTGATGAATCCGAACATCATTCACTCCATCGCCGTATGCATCAGCGGGTATTCGTATTACGTGGATATGATAATTGCAGTGCATGATAAGTAGACTGCACGCTGCCATTGAGACCGTGACACACCACAACAACAGGTTTATCAGTTGGATAGTCAACTGCGACTCACTGCTAGGAATCCATTGTTGATGGCTTTTGAGGATTGGAGGATGGGTTGCCGTTGCCTGTGAACTGCGAAATAGTGGATGTTTGCTCATACACGTGTTCTATCTGATGCCAAATTCTCCACGGTGCCTGCATTTGATTCCACATACGCTGGGCTGATTTCTATGATGAATCACGTCAAGAAGCATGTCTAAGTAAACTTACGTTCCCATGCCTTGTATATTTTTCTAGTGTAACGTTTTGAACACCATTTTCTATTTCATAAGTCTGATTGTTATTCACCCCTTTCACTTTCCTCAACTTCCCATGTACAGCCAACATTTAAACCAGCTTAATCGAACTAATCAACAGTCAGTAAATACAACTCACACACACTTTTCGGTTCGCGAGCCTCGCGTTCTCTCTGCGTCCAGTACCGCCAGTAAACAGATTTTTGAAGAGTTGAAAGGTAACTGAATCAACCGGCTATCGCGGCAAATTTCCTTATTTACCTGTCATCGGAATTAATCTATAGGTCGTGCAACCAATCTCCTCACTGCTGCTGTCTTTCTTTCTTGTGGTGGTCTGTTCAACCTAAAGGACTCTTAATTATCAGTGAGTCGTGCCTATCTTACCGAGATATCTCGCACTTAATTTGTAAGTCTACGTTTGACCCTATTCATCACCGTTACGACACTTCTTTGATACTGCCATATTTTGGTCATTTTTATCATTAGACTGATTAGGCCACTACACTAGAAAATCCGTCTTCTGCAATGGTCAATTTGCGAGTCATTTAATGTGGCCGAGATGTGGAACGGACCTAGTTGATTATGGTTTGGTTGTGTCCTGTCTGTCTTACACTCTTCATTCAGAAATGACCAGTTTTGTGACTTGCTAAGCTTGGGCACTCAATTACATTTGTGTAAAACTCAGCAACTCCATATACCATAAAGCTGAGTTGACGTCCATAAAGTTGTGCAGTCATGCAGTTGGAGATTCTGTTTGCAAAGTGCAACTGTCGGTTGAGAATAAGAAAGAACTATGACAGGTTTTGAAGCTAACCAAACATTTTGACAGTCAGTTATGAGAGCTTTCAAAACAAACTGTCTAAGTAAAATGCATGATGTCCACTTGTGGTTTGGGCAAGTCACTCAAGCTAACTTGATAAATGAAACATTGAGTTCCCTTTATCCAGTTCACTAAGACGGTGAGAAGATATACATTGCGAGATGCAAGCATTCCGTTCATTTTCATCAGTCGATTACATAAAACGTTCGGTTATATAGGTTAAGGGCTTGGCGACGAAACAATGAAATGAACGAACATCATATGGGAGCGATCAGGGTTCACTGCCACGGTAACGAAATTGATTGCGTCAACACCTTTTGCTAACAAAGGGCCGGCGCGTGACGTCTGACCAATAATGGCTCAGAGAACGCCAACGGCCTAGGGTTGCGGTTGCGCATTAGGACCATGAACGAAGTGACGGGGTCAACCACATGACCTGTTGCGATTAAATGTTTCGCGATCGAAGACGCCGGATTTCTGTTCGAGTGTTGGCATACTTATCCGCGTTGAGCCATTGTTTGCACTAGCAACTTGGGGATGTGCTCCGTCTTCCTTTGTCGTAAGTTACGATCCGTTCTGCCAATGTATGAGTCACCCCAACTGCAAGTGAACTGGTGGACAACATGAGAGATGCAGAATTTTCCGAGAAAGAACGATCAAGGCAGTGGAGATTCATCCTGCGGGTGGAAAGCAACAGGCGCAATTCCGTTGCGGGATATGCGCGATCAATGGCTGACTTCAATTTTCGACTTACATCAGTGATATTGTGGTCACTTCTGCTTATTTGGCACTGATTGTGGTTGGGTGCTAGCCACTTGTTCCTTGCATTGAATTCTAATAAATTTGGCCGGATATCCTTTCGCCAGCAAAACACTCTTCCAGTGCTCCTCTTCAGCCTTTAGATGATCGGCTGTGCATATTTTCCTTGATCGATGAAAAATGGTCCGCACCAAACTACGTTTGTAAGCGACGGGCAGGAATGAAGAGAATTGTAGGTACTGCCCACTCCATGTGGCTTTTCGATAAACAGACCTAATAAGTGTGCCGTCTAAACGTCTAGAAATAAGGACGTCTAAGAATGCTAGTGAGTTGTCGAGCTCTTGTTCGTGTGTGACACGGAGATCGTGATGAGTGGAATTAAACTGATGTAAAAGAGTAATAAAATGATCAAAATCAGTAAATATTAGAATATCATCGACATAACGCTTATAAAGCACAGAACGGTCAATATAATCTGATAGTTCATATTCCATCATTCCATGAAAAATATCAGCCATTGTTGGGCCCAACGGGCTGCCCATTGCTACACCATCAATTTGCTTATAAGCACATCCATCGATTTCAAACCGAATGTTTTCCGTACACATAAGAATCAATTCTTTAAGGTAGTCGACATGGATGGGCAAAGGAATATTATGAATCAAAATAAAATTGTGCCATTTTACCCAGAGTATTCATAAAAGTCAAGGTTGCAAACAGTTGTTTTCGGTAATTCTCATCAGGTATATACAATCACAAGCGATTAATTGGACTTATATATAGAACAGAAATATGGTTATACGCAACATTAATAGTCATGGAAAATGTGGATGACCCTCTAACCGGGTGGTGATGGGTTTGTCTGTGTGGGTTTGTGCGTTGTGTTTACATGAATCATGTGACAGGTGTGTGATAACGTGTTAATCGGATCACTGGGACGTGGGGTTTCAGACGACTTACACATGGTTGGCCACGGTAGGTGTAGGGCCTGGATAAATTTCTTTTGGGCGCACAGTTGGGGGTTGTAGAGTTTGATGGCGATTGCCTCTGCAGTAGACGACAGTCTCGCCATGACAACTCGGGAATGAATGAGGGGCACTCTGTAGATAATTTTGAACGCTCTGTCGGGCATGATTTGGTGACCTGGGTCGATCAGCTGCGATTCGATGGCACTTGAGATTGATTTCGTTATACCGATCCGTAGCCAGTTGGGAAGGTGCTCACGGATCCTGTCTGATAAAATTACATAAATAATCAACTGTTTCATGTAATGGAACGTTTGTGAATAGCGAATCAACGTCAACTGAATACATCTTTTGTGTGGAACTCACCGAAATGTTCTCCAAAATATCACATAACTTAAAAGATGGACTATCAGATTATATTGACCGTTCTTTGCCTTATAAGCGTTATGTCGATCAGTGCCGAAGAAGCAGGTTTTTATCACCCTTCCTTACAGAGGTGACCACAATATCACCGATGTAAGTCGAAAATTGAAGTCAGCCATTGATCGCGCATATCCCGCAACGGAATTGCGCCTGTTGCTTTCCACCCGCAGGATGAATCTCCACTGCC
>LUCH01002549.1:70683-81641 GCA_013368495.1 Paragonimus heterotremus
AGTAAATGGGTAAGCCTGTTTGTAACGAGTAAAGACGTATTGCATTACCATACCTTCAATTTTGCTATACCTGATGCTTACCAGAATGTTAACACTTCGCCTTACAGGCGACATGCAGTTTGAAATAGCTCGAAGCAGGGTGTTATGTAAACATAATGTCTTTTCCTTCTCCTTCTCAGTTAGTTCACCTTTGATAACAACGACGATGCATAGGACCAATGTATAGAACATCACCGAGTTGATAATTCACTACTGCATATCCGACTCCAGTGAGCACTACTAATATAAGTCCGTTGTCGTGAAATTCTTAATGCACCAATCAACGCTGCCTTCAGTTTGACATGACCAATTCACAAATGCCAATCAAATCAGTATTGCCAAAGTGACTGGAAGAAAATTCTTCTTCAACAAGCATTTGACAGCATATCATGTTTCAACGAAAGCACATCTTTTAGGGAGAGGTCGTCACCCTAAATCCATCCATCTTTTGACTATATTGTACTCACTACACATCGCATCGCATATCATTAAGTAACATTTTCTGCGAGTAACCAAACTGCAAAGTCTGATCGCCTCAAAATTTTCAGAACTGTGTTTTATCATCCAAATTTTTCTACTGCCTGCCGTTGCATCCGGAATCCAAAATGCTTAATATTATATGGTGCGCTTTTTAAAACTGTGAAACACTGTTGATGACACAATCCCTTCAAGGCTGTAATGCCTAGTCCGGATATGGCACTGTTTAGTTATCATAGACGAATTGGAGTGTGATGACATAACTTTGCCAAAAACAGACGTTTCTGATAACTTTCCATCATGAAAAGCCAAACTTAAAGGGTCACATCCAACGGTGGGCACGGGTTTGTTTACCGGTCTGGATTGGAATTGGATAACGATGAAGGTTTTCAGCTACATCAGACGAGTTTATTTTGCTTATGTCAACAAGTCTTCATATTGGTAACAAAATACTTTACAGGAATGGTACAACAAACTGCATATTCGCCCGAGGACACATAATTTCGGAAGGGTCAATCGATATCCACTTCTGTCTTACGATGTACACACAGACAACGTTTAATCGTCTAGCCATATTTTGAAACACTGTTCTGGAAATATCACTGCCGTACAACTCGAAATAATGTACTGATTTAATTGCTGCGCGTTAGTCTCAACAATAACACTCTAGGAAATCAGTCGGCTAGTGAGATTGTGAGAAACGTCGATAGCCATTTTGGTGTATGTTGACAAGTCACCCAATTTAATGTCACATGTATCAATACATTTTTAGATCGTTGTGACAGCAGGTTTCATATTAAAACCTTTGCATAAGATCTCTTTTGAATATGAGATCCCACTATTTTTCTATTTTCGGTCATTACCACATGCAGCCGACATTATAACTCAATGTGCAATGAGAAGTCTCGGAAATTGGCTCACATTCCAAACGATTAGATCTGAGCTTATGTATCCCCATCATTCTGACTGTCATGAATATTTTTCTACGGGGAGATACCTAGACGCAATTACTGTTGATCGGAACGTTGGAATATCTGTTGTAAACTATATTAGACTTCTCATTAAAACTATGCACCAAATTAAAAGAAGGCAAAGCTGTTGTTGTGGTTACTAGACAATATGTTCAGAAATTTTCACAAATTTTGCTATGTGATTGAGTGCGTTCCTGACTTTCTTTCCAGATAGTCTGTATGTTTGTACTGCTGTATAGACAGGGTAGAATGAATCAAATGTGATACTCAAAATCATCCATTAATTCAAACAACTACCAAGAAATGTGCTTCAATGTTGTGGCCAATTGGGTCAAGTGTAACCTCAACAGGACAACAAACAGTTCCTTCTCGTTTTCAGCATTGTTTCATGCCTCTATTGATGTATGTACTCAACGTGAAGTTCATATGTTTAAGAACAACATGTTGAAATAATCACACATAGCAAACGCACATGACCGTTTCTTATCAGTTACTTCATTTAATGTTCATAGATTAGGCTAGTTGTTAACGCAGTGTTTCGAAGGTAGTAAGATTACTGAAAACACGGAGATCTAACGCCCGGAATCGATCAAACGATTGAAAAAAACGAATTCCGTTTAAAATGATGCACTGATGACCCTTGAAAATTATTTCTCCTTCAATCCGCACAATTGTGATTTTAGGCTTTTTGCCGGTCTCCTTAATCCCTCAAGCCATGAATTCCGCTCTGTGGAATTTTGACTTGGTTAAAATTTGTTACAGGTCCATGTGTTATCACTCCGGAGAACATCACGTTAATTGTGTCATTCCGTTATTTCATTCAAGTTTGTCAAGGTAATGAATGGTTTCAAAAGGTTTCATATCGGTGCACTTACACCTTGGAAACTTATTTTGGAGCCATAATTGAAAGTAAGGCTTCCTCAGTAGGACGACTTTGATGTGGCTTTCGGTTTCCCACATCATTTTGAATGCATTTGCTTAATAATCGCTCTAGCTAGACAACCACAACACACGTCGCTAATACCAGTTAGCTGCCATCAGTCTTAAATTCCCCACTCGTTTGATCTGAAGATGGCTTACACCAGCCGAGGAAACACGCACAATCTACGGTGGCAAACCCTTTGTTATCCTCGATGAAGTCGCCATTTTTTGACGTCGTTACTGATACTGATTCAGTACTGCAATCCAAAATGTATTAGGTGTTGTGGAGGATTTACTGACATTCTAACTGAGCGACCTCAAAGACAAAGTATCTGCATAGTTAGGACTTTGGACAATGCTGCTCACCACCATATGTCTTCTAAATCACTCAGTGTGCTACTCCTCTTTTGCCTGATGTGATTGCTTATTTTGTAATCATTTGACAACTGATCCATTAATGTGCGCTGTGCATACTCTTTCTGTTGGTTAGATATCAATGAGTCATGCCAATTGTTATTTCGAGATTTTTAATCACAGGTTTGTGATAATAGCAGGCTTTTGGATGTAATTCCTTGTCATTTGGGAAGGGCGACCAGAGAGTAAACATTTGTCCATTATCTTAGCAAACAGTCTATCAATATGTGTACGTCTGCGATAATTTAATTGACCTACTTGTTGGTTATGAACCGAATTATTCGAAACAGTCCGCTGTAGAGTCATCTACCTTTTTGTTCTCTTGTTACATAATGTTCTTCATACCTGTTATGGTCATTGCACATATTAACCACTTGTCTATTCTTTGAATGAACACTTTGTCTTCGCGCGCCTCGTTTTCTGCTAGCACGTGGTCGTTGTTATCGGCAGTTAACTGTGGCAACAGTGGATTTTAAATACGTTGAATAAACCGGAGCTGCTATTATTACTCTCTCATTCAGGAGGAGAGTTATTCTAACTTATAGCGAACGTGATGTGACCGAATTTATCGAAGACAGTTATTGTAGATTATTTTGTAACCTTGTCAGTTCATTTCTTGGTTCCACTACAATGCTCAGTACTCGAAGTGTTGTCTGGAAATGGCAGCTTTCAGGTCGAATAACCTCCGCTTCTCTTTCGAATGTCGTGTATATGCTGATACTATACTAATTAAAAAGGTAATCAAAGTTTAAAGACTACTCACAAGTAGTAGTGGATTTTTGTCAGCATAAGCTGAACATCACTCACAATAAAATGTCGTATGCACATGTAACATAATTTTTCAGTTAGCCTCTTTGAAGAAAATACAACTTGAATTTCGCCTTCGTTATAGCTCGCCAGGGCCAGATAACTACCACCGCTGGAAGCTAAAATCGACAATGTATTCACAAGATAATCGTCCTAATCACTGTATCGTTGATCTCACGCAGGCATAGCCGAATTGTAACACGCCATAACTCAACTGCATTAGCCTGCAAGTAGCGCGTTGATTTCACGGTTGCATTGGCAAGTGACACAGTAGTCCTCCCGTTAACCTCAATCGATAACTATGCGAATAAAACTGCCGTCCGATTGAAATGAAAGAAATCCTTGAAACGATTGACCGTTATTTTGCATTTTTCATGTTGTCGTAGCCACTTCAGTCTACCCCTTCCAAATCAAGCAATAATCTCGCAAATCACTCTTGCTGGAGCTCGTCAACAATTACAGTTGAGTTAATTTTTGAAATAAAATGACCAAAACTTGAACGGTGATGCGAGGACTGAGATCACGTGTGAATGATGGTCAGCTTGTATTACCCAAACATCCCTAATACCAAACGCAGATGAAAACATCACTCAACGGGTTTGACAGCTCTTGGGACTTCAAATTATCAAGCCCTACTCGCGGTGTTATCGGTTGACGTTAACTAGACATTGCCTGTGTCCTTTCTGCAGAAGATCTAGAAGCCTAAACATGACTGGCTACCAGATTTGACTAGGTGGCTGTATGAGACAAATCGGTAAAGTTCAAATTTAAGTAAATGGCGTAATTGTTGGCACGTTCGACTCATGTTAGCGAGTCCAGAGTTACACTCCCTGCCGTGGCTACAATATGTATCACTGGCTCGCCCTAACAAGAAAGATACTGGAGCCAAACACTAAGTTCCGTGAAAATAATTCGTAGCTAATCCTATTGGAGTGCGAGGACCGTGTTCAATTTAGAATGATGTCCGATTTCTATCACCCTTCTAATTTCCATTCATACTTGTGTTTAGAGTGAAACATTTCTGTAAAATATTTCCCGTTGAGGATTGAAGTAAATGATTGGTCTATTTTCCAAATTATTTCGTTGTAATGTTTAAACCAATGGAGAGCCCACTTTTCTAACGTATAAAATTATCATGCACATTTTAAAACGTATTTCATTCATTGTCATTGCAGCAAATTTCAGTTGAGAATGATGACACACATATTTCCGTGTTATTTATTCCTCGTTGTGCTGCGTTCGTTAAATTCAAACCCGTTGCCCGCGTGTAATGAAAGTCATCACGAATGGGAAGAAACATCTGGTTCCAGCAAGATAGAAGTGGAGGAAAGAGTGCAAGCAATATCCGTGGGCGAATGCCGAGTTCGTTGCATCAGTAGCATCACGTGCGTTGCATTTAGTCATAATTCACATGTGAGTGGTTCACGAGTTTATTTGCCATTATTCAATTACACGCTTAGTTTTACGGCATAATTAATTACAATGTGTTTATTGTTTCAGACCAGGCTGTGTGTGTTATACCGTGAAGGTCAAACTTTGGTTGCCGTTGAAAGGGACGAAACATTATTTTTGCGAAGATGTTTACGTAAGTTTATCATATTTCCATTATGGGATATAGTAATGCTTTATCAAATCATTGCATAGTAATTTGTTTGAAATTGCAAAATAGTCATCGTGTTTACTTTAACTAAACCATTATAACAACGTTGAATGTTGAGATTCATTCAACTGACGGGTGAAGTGGTAGTTTGTTCATGTTGCATTTGGATGGAAGGATGTGAGATATACTGAAAACAACTTGGCATCGTTACGTTGTGATGTGTTTGTCAAAACCTAAATTTAAGAACTATGATTGTTTTATTATTGTTTTACTCATACATATACATTCCATTCTGAAATTCGTGGCTTCCAGATGTTGAAGATATATTTTTCCTTGATGACACTAAGATTCCAAATAAATGCAAATGATGCAGCAGGTGTTAGGCAAACATACTTGTAATTCTGATGTTGTAAGCTTCAGTTCAAACCAAATAAGATTCTTTGAATTACTCGAATGAATTCGTCTTGATCAGGCCACAAAAACGGCTCCGAAACTCATATTTCTAAAACGACCGAAAAAGGGTATCCGAATTTCGTTAAAATTACCAATGGACGACTACATTTGCTGCTGTGCTATTGGGCCTACATTAGGGAAGACTGCAGGGCCATTAGTAGAACGCCTAACCACACTTACATTCGATCTTTGTTAAGACTGCTTGAGAATTTGCTGTATGTTTCAAAGTATTAGAATAAGTCTAACAAGAGCACCAAGAAAAAGTTGAGGCCTATCGCCTCGGAGCAAGACGCTCTCACACAACCACACGTGTGGTTGACCCAGAATTTTTCGCAAACTATTGTAGCCAACAGATTCAATAAAAATTGGGTGAAATGATTTATGACCATTGCCGAAATAACTTTCCGACTCATCTGGATAATGGTACACCAGCTCAGTAGTTGGTATACCCGGGTGCATAAGGATGGGAAATGCGTTAACTTGTTCATAGTGTTCAAAATGAAATTAGGACGATAATTATTCTACGATACACCAGTGAGAAAATCGTGAGATCAGGAAAGATGCTGAGAGAAGGTCATACATGCTTTTTGATTGACCTGATTAGATACAACCGTGAGGTATTCCCAAAATGCACGGCTTGACTATATTCGTAGGAAATAATGTGGTAGAATTTGCGATCATCAACCGGGCTCTCTCTATGCATGAGTAAGGAGAAGCAGTCGCTACTTCGATAACTTTGTTCACAAAGTTCATGTTCGAGAATTCTGAGACAACCAGTTATCTATTCACAAACTGATGTGGTCGTATACTTTCGTGTGCTACTTCATTAACAGTTTATCGCAAGGTAATGATGTCGTAAATAAAAAGCTTGCCAAATGTGGAGGTGAACCGAAATTTAAACAGAATTTTCATTCACTTAATATTGACCATCGTTTCGTTGCTATTTTATCAGCCAAAATGCAAAAATGCATCCAACTAATTCATCGGTTAATGCGAAGTTAAAATTGTCAACCTCAAATGAGGCATCAGAAATTCAAATCTCCGTGGTGATATAGTTAATGTCCCAAACTATAATTTCTATAAAACAAAATTGTAACACCGTCACCAGCTTCATGCACAACGTGATTTTCCTTCTACAACGGACTATACTTAACACTAAGTCTCAATCTACTCACTGAATTCATCTATTCAACTGACCTCTTGAAACGCAAACTAATACCCAGCAACGTTTTGGGGTTTCTGTAAATAATGATGGCGTGTGAACGTGGTGAGTCGATATTCTCCATGGGATGCCAACCAGAATTACCTAAGCCGGTTAGGCGAACGATACGTGTATTTCTGTAAGGCTCTTCGGAGAATCAGCTGAAACTACTGTTCAGTTACCTGCTTTTTTACCTTTCTCGGTAATGTCTAATGTGACTTCACTGGAATAGTTTTAGTTATCCGGGTCAAAATTGCAAACGAGTTGTCTTGATTCTATCCTATCGGCTTTGTAGTATGAATGACCATATTGGCGTACACGGAGATTTAGCTAAAATCTACCGCAAATCGTTTTGCATTCGTCTGATAGTCACTCTCACCCAGCATTCTGTAGTTCAGTTCAATGCATATAGCTGTGCAAAGACACGTTAACGAGAACGCAAGGCACCCAAATGTTCGTTCAGCAAGTCACTCTCAGAACGAGAGTGATTAAAAGGTCCAGGTAGTATAGTTTTCGCACGGTGTTGAGAAAAATAGAGACACTAATCGAAAGCTGTGAGAAGCAGATGTGGATGGAAATTTTCGAATGAAGAACGATCCAATTTGTCGTCTATGCGCACTTCCAGTTGTCTGCTCAATACTTAAACTTTAACGTCTTCGTACTAGTAGAACACAAAAGCCGCTCTTATAAAAGAACTGTCCGAAAGAGCATGATAAACCTGAACCAGTGAATGTATTGGGATACACCAGAACAGATTTCGTTTATCCGTCGCTCAAACAGTTACCCTGAAAAGCAAAGAATTCCTTATTTTTCAGTCATGTTGCAGTGAAAGCTGAAAGGTTCAAACAGAACTTGCTATTACACGCTGATTATAAACACTCAATGATTAGGTGAACGAGGTGTTGGTGTAGTTCATCTTTCACTTCTATTTTATTTGTCTTTCGCGAAAATACTGTTTTTATTCTGCAGTTGTGGTTCCGGCCTCAGATAGATAGAACATGAAAAAATTGTCTCCATAAATTTGTTGGACCTTTCATGCTGTCGCAAGATAATTTTACAAATTAGCGCACTGCCTTGTGCACCTCCAATCGCCTTTAAAGTATTGGTCTGCTGTGCTGTTCAAAAACAGTTTTATATTCTCTTCGCAACTTTGAAATCTTAACGGTGTTTCTTGACTTAACAATATGGAAGTGGTATTCCTTTATAAACTACTTTTGTGTGCAGCTGTCTTTTGAACTCGTTTTGGACGATCACTTTCTAGTTGGGAGTCAAGCTGTGACGAACGAACTCGTGATAAATACACGACAAATTTATCTGTCTAGTTGAAATTCCCAGTGAATCGGGTGTTAAGTCTGAAATAACGCCGGTGATTACTTCGATGCTACATCATTTATTTTGCCCATGGCAATCTATTGCAATTCAAGTATTTGAACAGAAGAATTTATGTGCATAAAATAGTGTATCGCAGTATGATTCCAATATACCCCACGATGACCAGAAGCTGTGTGTGTGAAGCGGTACACAGGCTTCAATGTGGTATGCATTTTGACCTTATGATTAGAGTCGATGAGGTGGACAAAAATTTCCTGGAAGATTGTCTGTTGCCGTCCCGTCACCACTCAGGTGAGACGGTGTTCACGTATGTTTTCTAATAGGTGCTTTTTGTGGTAAACTTTTCCCTACAAACAGTGACATGATTAAAGACAGAAAGACACAACTCACCGCGTCTTCGAGCTTAAAGCGTAAGTTCGGCTGAGAGGTGAACGGCAGTCTTAGTTGTGCAACGTAGATCTCCTACTGAGGACCATGTGGACTCTCTAGTTAGGGCTACACGTGAAATTTGCTCTTCGTAAGGCGGAACCATGTGGACAGTTCTAAACCTGAATAGAAGCATCCATGCGGATGCCGACGTTGTGTGGTACAAATATAACATTTTCTGGATAATCGCTAACATAAAATATTTCGTACAAACTCAAGGGCACTTCGTCTACCATGCCACGGTGGGTAAAGCCCAAACAATTTTTGCCAACTACTCGTTGACAAATTTAATGCGTCACAGTTTGACTTTGGGTGAACTCACTGAATTCATGTGAAAAACAAATACTACTTGGCAGCCAAAACCCACACACTGATTAAAATAAATGTATCATCTGTAGCAGCCATTGGGTCAGATGAATTCCAGGAAGCACTAATTTTGTTAATTTCATGTAGAATGTATGCAGAATAGCAAAGCTCACTCCAAGCAGTCCATATCCGAGGGTCTATCAGATACCGTTTAACTGTGAACCGCTTGAACGTTAACGTGATGGCAAACGACGGTGTTAAGCACGGCTAAGCAAAACTGGGTGACATCAACCTAGTACACTGTTTGTTGATCACAATTGTTACGGTAGAAGATCGGCTCCATTATTAATACTGTCTTATCCGAAATTTGAAGTTATATTCTTGGCTGTTGCACAGTGAATTCATATTAACCACATGGAGTAATATGGTTACTTTGCAACCGAAAACGTATAGTGGATTTACGCTGATATATGATTTGGCATCCGATATCCTGGTTGAAAAGTACTTAAGCACTCATAACCAAAAATCACGGATGACGTCTAAGCAATAATGAGGCAAATAAACTGAGTTACCCATGATATCACTACTGAGAATCTATTGTTCCGATCTACTAGTTCATTGGTAATCTGCCCACACTTTTCATCTCTTGTCGTCCTGAAAAAATGGAGCCGATTAATTAGGAGTACCGTTAAACGTACCTTATAATCTTTGTCTGTCAACAGTTCACAATCTCACCTATTTTAAAGGTTGGGTGCCAAGGAAGCTGCATAGGAATCGACCAGTGCGAATGATTCCATTGGCCAGCAATGTGGTGGAACGATTTGTGAATGCGTCGGGGTGGCAGATCTAGAATTTACTACCAATTAGCAGTATTTCCTGCACTAGGAACATTGATGCACCAGGCATCTGCCAGTTGCTTGCAAATTCTAAATGAACGTCACCAACGCGATTGAACACGGATATCTGTCTTGCTTTTTCCACGATGGATATGGTCGTTCCCTCGCGGTATTGGAACTTCACAATTACGGTAGCGGTAGATGATTACTCACATGGATTGGGGACGTCCCAACTGAACTGGAGCTCAAATTTCAGACATCTCAGACATCATCAAAGTAGTTAGATTTGTAACAACGGCCCTTCCGAAGCATCCACCTTAAGGCGTCTGTTGTTCATTCTTTTCGCTATTGCGTTACTCAGAATTTCCGAGTCACAATTGTTGCTTCAGGCTAATGTTACAAAGTTATGATGATGTGTAATTTGTTTGGATGATGTGAGAAAGTTACGGAGCGATTTAAGCTGCCAGTGCGAATGTGTCAATGAAGAAGTTTAGTATACAATGTCAATGAATGTGAAGTCATGCATATTTTCTGTAAACATTTTACTGACTGCTAACTTGACAACAGTACACCACTCGTATCACTATGCGAGGGGAACTTGAGGTCACTAATGTGAAAAAGTTCCAGTCTACCAACACAGTATGCAGCCACGGTCAATAGGGCAAATTTGATTTTAATCCTCTCAAGAAAAATTTATGGGGCGTTTCACTGCTTCCACCTGCATAATCCTCCCACTCTCAGAAACGAACACACAGGCCTTTTGATTTTATCTCAAGAAGTGATCCAAAGTTTTCGAAACTGATTCACTAGAGGTCATTAGAGATATTGTGGAGTTTATACAAATCTACAATCCAGAGAAAGCAACGGAATTAAGTTTGTGTTCAATTAATTGCAGACATCTCGGAGAGACATTTACTACTTACAAATACTTCACATCTCAAGGAATCCACCAGCAAATCTTCCACTACATAGAGATTAACGTTTATCGGGTCCAACTTCGAATCAGGAATGTGCGAGCAAATTTCTTTCTTACTGTTGTGAATACCTATAAACGTGTGAACCTATGAACCGAATTTCTGGAGTATCAATAATTTTGTTCACCAGTAGGACAGTGTAGCTCTTAGTGGACATGATATGTTAATTACACTCAACGTGGTAGTGACAGGTGCGATAAG
>LUCH01002550.1:11603-27366 GCA_013368495.1 Paragonimus heterotremus
TATAGTGACTATAGTGACTATAGTAATCTGTTGGACCAGTTCCAACACTGACAATCACCACAGATAACCACCAGTTTGAGACACTCAGTAGTGAGTACAATCTCTTAAAAGTAATATACGTAACCTGGTTGATATAACCAAGCGGCAATCATACACGAATATATCACGTTAGGTGAAACACCTCATTATATAGGTGGTGAGATATCCGTCTTACCGCCTTCTTGACGTCATACCCTAGTGATGAGAGACAGACATGTTAAACGACAACCAGACGCCAGAGACTTTTCTCAGATAAATTTTCAAATTGTTATCCTTATCAGGGAACGATTCCCTGATTCCTTACTAACTGATATTTGCATATTTGCTGTTGATGGGTGGGGAATTCTCAAAATATATCAATCTCAGCCGTATTAGGATCACTTGTAATCCAGATTAATAAATCATAAGCGCTAATATTACGTTGGAAATCAAATCAGCAATACCATCTTTATATCTAAAAAGTACGAGAGAATCAATTTTGGACATCTGGGATAGAGGCGACGGAATCTGAAACACAGAGTGAACTGACAAATAGCTATGCCCATATACTGAGTTCTGCTCGGCTCGGGGCGACTGCCTTAGTTAAATACATGGTGCAGCAGAAGAGAATGACCAGAATCAAGGAACCGCATTCAGTGGTACAGTCAGTAAACTCGCTTAATCGAGTTGCCTAACATTCACCTACGATGACATTCGGTACAGTGATCGGCGACCCCGAGTAGACTACGCAGTCTGTCATTAGAAACACAGAACGCGAAATTTTACTGAGCAATTGAGTCTTTTGTCAAAAGTAAACAAAGTTCGTAAATCTCCATTTATTATGGGGATTCCTTCCGGTCTGCTATGAATTCAGATTTCCGGTTAAAATGTGTGCGCTACAAAACCACTCTTGCCAATGAGACTGTCTAAGGAGAAAAGTGTGGTTTACAAATCATTGTGAATATCCACTATGTCATTATTCTAGTTTGATACACTGACAGCTTGATAGAACTTATGTCAACGCCTATGCTACGGTGAGGGCATGGTAGGAAGAACCTACTTACAATTAGCTCAGCAGACTCAACGGTTTGTCGAAAGGAAGTAAGAATCACCATACAGTACGCCCGTAGTTTACTAACCAGCTTAAAACAGTCAGATCCGCTTTAAAAAGTACCTACATCGCTTGATACTGTTTCAGATGTAGGAAGTCTTGGACTTCAGTTGGAGTTAGATGTTATAAAGAAGGGTTCGAATAACAACTACTTAATTCTTATGAGAGTGAGAAAGATAAGAGGCAAGCTGGACTTAGATTCTTATCAAGACTTTTCTTGATTGGCTGGTGTATTTCAGGAGTTCAGACATTTTGCGTGAAGAACTCCTGAGTACACTTATTGCACGAGATCGGTTCTGGACAGACAACGGTAGAGCGATTGGTAACATTGCAATATTTGAGGAATGTGACATGTGATGGTGTTATTCAGACTACTGGTTGTTTAGCCGTTCTTACTGG
The DNA here is from genome assembly GCA_013368495.1 of Paragonimus heterotremus. NCBI lineage: Eukaryota > Metazoa > Platyhelminthes > Trematoda > Plagiorchiida > Troglotrematidae > Paragonimus > Paragonimus heterotremus. Next base: position 13,132 of record LUCH01002550.1, read on the forward strand.
GATTTCTTGCCAGACGACAGCCAGAACAAAATAATTTTATAACCGGTGAGTTTTCTGGAATGTCTTTTATTGATAAGTCCTCAAGATTGCTGTGATCTACTTCACTGATTAACTAGGCTGACCTTCGATCTAAAAACCCATTGTATACAATTGGTCGTTGTTGTGTAAGTCTCTAGGCTTGGGCTTCAGTTCGAATTACGTTGTGACTGTTGACTCGTAGAAACTCGTCATTCCAAGGTTCGTGGTACGTACGTTATAACCGCGTTTGCCATTTATTTTCTGGTTAATTTTTGATGATATCCATGTTTGACCAAGTGTAGCAGGCACTTGCGAATTCAAATTCAAATTATTACATTAATCTGTCATCTAATGACAACACAAGTTCCACAAAGAACATGAACTGGAATAATTAACCAAGTGAAATAATTTCGTCCCAAAGTAATCTGTAAGAGATAACAAGCAAAAGTTCAACGGAACTGAACAGACTGGGATGAAGTATGCAAAATGTGAATAGAACAATGCAGTTGAAATCTCCATGCCGTTTATAAGAACGCAGCTTCAAATAGGTAAGTGCTTGCAACATTCTCAGTTCAACTGGTGATTGCCTTGGCAATCCTTTCCAAGGACATACGAGATTAATCACTGGCCTGTACGATACACGAGGAACCGGTGGTGCATGTTCGACGGTGGCCATGTACTTTGCACGATTTGCGTCGCACCATATTTGGAGCGTGTTCATCCAGGTTTGTGACTGTATTCTGCTGATTTCGTAAAATTGGTGTAACGTTGGGCGGTTGACCTCTAAAACAGGTTGAAATATGACGGGAAATTACCCGAATGTTTACGGTTTTGAACCAGAGACGGAAAATAAATGTTCTCAGTGCCTGATTGACAAACCTGTGAAAATTCATTCTAATGATATTCTTGGGTACAAAGACCAATTCACGTTTAACTTACTGTTTGAAAACGGCTAAACAAAACAGTTCATGTATAGATACGTGTTGAATAAAATAAAGTTGAGCAAACCGTATTCAGGGGACAAAGAGTCTGTCTATGATTGATGACCTTTTAAGGGCGACACTGTTTCTGACATTGTAAAAAACAAACTCTTGAGCAACACTTAGGAAGACTTACCGAGATCAAGTTAAGTGTTAAGTTTGACTCCATACCAACTTTGTGTCCTCATTTGAAAATCCATATCCTATGCATGCTGTCTCTTACTACGTAAAATGGTTCCTTTGTTCTTGAGGAACGAGCTTTCCAGACAACGTGTCATGACAGTCAACTAAGCCCATTCGGGAGCATTATCCCTCAGGGCTAGATAGTGAACTGACAAAGGTTTGCCCATTGACGTGCACTTAATGGAGGCCAACCACTGAAACGACCCAACGGACTCATTCTGTCCGAGCTACCAAGTCCGTGGTGCACAACTAAGGCAGGACGGTTGGTGGCAGGAGCAGAAGTCATCATCCCTCTTTAACTCCCATCCACACTAGATACAGGAAGACGTTTCGTCAGAAAGTGTGTAAAGAAAAAACATGCTTTAAACCCCGGTAGAATTGGGAAAGGAAATACTGTGGCCTTATGCATACGCATTTCAGTACACAGGAGACACAGGTGACTTCACTGATCAGTGTTCTACAAGTTCCTTTCCGAATGGCTTATATCTACTTGTAACGAATAATATAGGCGAGGATCTTCAAACCGTTCTAAGCCGCAAAGAACCCAAAGTCTTTTAACTGCATACAAACGTAAAAACGAACTTTTGCGAGTTGAACTATGCACTTGCATTATTGGTCTCCACAGGAAAAAAGACAATACAACACCGTTTCTGACGCGCAGTTGGGGAGTTGGTTAATTTCAGGCTCAATTAGGTCGAAGATTTTTACCTGTTCTGGAGGTCCTAATTGCGGGGTTATCGATCGGATTTGACATGACAATTACTGTGTCTTCCCTCGAGACGATCGGGCAACCTGATCAGTACTCACAAGCGAATGTTATCAAGCGTTCAGTCGTGCCTAATGTGAGTTGAATGGTGCAGTGGTGAACACGGTTGTCTCGTTAAACTGTGGCCAGACTTCTAGTCCTAGCCGTGACAAGGATATGCACTACTGACGAACTCTAATGAAAGCGAAACTCAAATCTAGTACATCTTTTTGAAACAGGCTGACCGGAAAGCCTATCTGAATGCGAAGGCTACGGTAAATTGTGTGATCTTTACATTGAAAACACGGTTTCTGTCTAAATTACATGAAGATGAAACATTTGAGACTTGTTAAATCGAATGAGCATTCATTTTAAATTTGTCCGAATGAACCAAAGGATCTGAGGTGGTATTGGGATAACTCGAAATGATAGGTTTCGCGCTTCACGGACAATCATCGACACTGTCTATAATGGGTTGGATGACACTTCAAACGACGGGTGAGTAAACGAGACAAATCAGATTACCGGCAAACAGCACATTCTTATATCAACGCACTAGGTAGATTTATACTGCTGTTTATCAGGTTGTAATAGGTGGGAAATATAATCTACCAGCAAGACATAAGAAACAGAAATGCACCTCTCTTTAATCCGACTGTAAATGCTACTCTGTTTAGTCTACAGTTCTGAAGTGAACCCGACCAGGAATCCTCAGGACACGTTCGCTTAGCAAGTGCACAAGGAAGCTGGGATCCGTATGTACTTGTATACACCTTTTTGTCACCTTCATCTATACCTTTGTTTGAAATCATACAACATTTTTGAACCAGATGAGTTACCGCGACAATAAACGGAAGTTTCCACCAACCGCTTCTCTCTTCTCACGTTTGTTGAACTAAATGCAGAGTAAAATTTCTAGTTCCCCGTTTCTAGCGACTTTCTAACGTCTAAGTTTTTACATCCTATATCGTGTGTGGAATTATTTATCTGACGTTTTCTGAATCCATCCTCTGGCAATATTTTCCGTTTGTATTTGGTGATGTTTACAACTCAGAGGACTTCAGCTCATAAGTAAGCCATCATGTTTTATCAATACATCTTTGTTTTCGTATGAACATGTACCTCTGCAAACATTTGCTGTTATTTTTTTTAGGGTTATCATACCTATGATCACTCTGTCATTTGGTTAGTTCGATCATCGCATAACTGGTGGGCCTACATACTTATGAACAGCGCTTATGTTGCTTGTCTTTCAGGCGTTATTTGCTATGATCAACAACACCACGGACACTTACATCGAAACGGAGCACACCTGATTATAGCGAACGGAATCATACATTGTGGCTTCACCAAATTGAGACCGGTTTCATGACTCCATGAGTAACATCTCACACAATGTGATTTTCATACGTAACGTAATCTTTCCTTTTCGGTGTCGCAGCAGAAGTCGAAGATCTACTGGGGGCACTTCCTCTCTGATCTTCCCACACACCCCTGAAGGAGGCATTCACAAAATACGCCAGGAAATAAACTCGGTTGAAGCAGCTGTTATCTCCCCATCCCAAATGCCACGTCACGTGAGAAGCCTGTTGGGTACCGGAAGTTAGATGGCGTCATTCTAGGGCAGTTGTGGGAAAAAGTTGCCGTCAGCATTACAACACATATTTGTTCCCATTACAGAGTACGGCTCAGTCGACAAACTGGCAGTCCCCCCTGAAAAAGTGTCTGCAACATATCCCTCACACCCAGTTTATGCAGCAGTCACAACCATTCACTGGTCATCAGTTTCAACTCCTCTTCTTGAGGACAGTTTGAAGTGTTTGATAGGGAGGATGTGTAACAGTATAAACAATAAATCCTAGCAGATTAACATGCTTAAAATAAGCCCGTTTAACATTCGCACGCTAATGATCCCCCGCAGTCCATCACGATGATGTTAGTCTCACCAAAACTTCTGATAAAAGGTAAAGAAGTGTCGCCAGCCGTGCAAAATTCGAGCCCACCGTTCATCAGTGTCAAACAGGCAGACCAGCCAGTAGCAGCGACAACTGTCGCTGGCCCTTCAAAACTAAGAATAACTATTAAGCATACCACTTTTACCAACTTATGTGAGGTATTCACACGGAAGTGTTTTATGTTAAACTAGTCAAACAACCTGTGGCTATCGACGTTCCATGTCTTGTATTGCCAGCTTCATGGTTAGCATCCTGGCAGACCGTACGCTGACCTGCCATCTGCGGTTAAGACATGTTTTCTTTAGCAGCGGTAACCGTTTGTTCTGTGAAAAGTAGGAAGTAGTAAATGACACTTAAAACTTTCAGCTGCACATGCTTGTCCTTGATGGTAAACATACGACAAAATTTTGTTGTTGTTGAGTTGTCAACATTACAAGAAGCTCACCAACGATCCACGCTTATGCTTACCACAAAACCATAATAGATTGTCTTAGTTTAGGGTTCAAACAAGAAGTTAATGCAAATTAATTACTAAAGTACCTAACTTAAACTCGGATAATCGACCTCAAAAATTCCAAGATTTGCACTCACCCAACCGGGTTTCGTGTGAGCACAAGAAAACTGTCCTTGCTCAAGTAAGTCTCTTCCTGTTACGGACAACTCAATCAAAAATATAAGCCTCCATAATAGTGTATACAACTTGGGATTATCTATCCTAGTAGTCCCAGCCTCAGACCAGTTTGCGACAGAAGAGCGCAACCTATCATTCCTAACTCAATGGAGATTGGTTTCATCGTTGAGTGATCAACTAGCCACCATCCCATCTGTGTAAGCGAAATGCTGGCGAAGCAGATAGATCGGACATCCCTAACAAAGAAGTGCGTACCTTGTATTCATAATGAATATGGAAAGATTTGTACAAATTGACAAAACCACCCGGAACATCAGTATATAAGACTGAATCCAAGAGTTCCGAGAACAACCCAATCATGTTGAAATTATCATGATATTTGACCGTTTACAAGATTGTACATATTCCATACGGTTACATAATGAAAATACAGCCGACGTGCATACGGTCAGGTAGGTTTAACAAAGAGTAATGAAAAATGGAGCTCACTGATATATCCATAAAAATACCAGCTCCAGCTGTGTAAATCATCATGACAAGTAGTTCCCATGCTCCACAAACGAATTCATTGTGTGTTTATTTAAGTTCATATTATGTCTGCTCAGTTCAATGAAATAATTAACCCTTCAAAGGCATTTATGTTTTATGATTTGACGTAACAAGCATCCGAACTTACTGACACATTTTCTGTGTGCTAACTGAAGTAGATTCCTCTCTGCACGGATGGGATACGATGGAGTGTGGGAAACAAGTGTGCAACTTCCGAGGACTTTGAAGCAACGGCTCAGTAGTTAAACCCACTTGATGTCCTACCGTGGACTTCTCCTTGTGGGCTCTCGTAGAAGTCATCATTGATGAAGTAGATTTAATGTTCTTAACTTGCCATGTATCATGTGACAGGTTGTCTCCCAGTTCTGTGGCCCAACAACAGTCTGTGAGTGAGTTCAAGTGCAGTCCAGAAGTTGGATCCAATGGGTCGGTCGGTTGAGTTAGGATTCCTTCCTGCTTCTCACTGAATTCACCGGACGTGTAGGGATACTGCACTGAATCAAACATACCAGTACAAGTTGGACAACGGGGGTAACCCGTCAGGTTCAGACTTGCTTGGCTAAACGCTGTGTTCTGTCGACCCATAAGAACCGGTAGTGTCTGAGAGGAAAATGTGTTGCGAAATGTGATATTTGGGCAAGAGTCAACGAACGACTCGTTAGACGGTAGTTGATAAGGCGAAGCTGAATAATTTTTCATTTTTGAGGGTGCTTGTGAACGATATGATATCTGTCAAAAATACACCATCAAAAGATAGGTTGATACAAAAATATGACACATAAAACATCATCTAAATGGGACGCAAATTTGTCTATTTTATTCAAGTAATACCTTCGAAAAACCTGATTTAGTGACAAGGGGATTCATCAGAAGGCAAGCTCGTTTACTGCACGTTATATAGGATGAACTACAACCTAACAGATGCGTACAAGTAACCAGAACGAACAACAAAGATTGTGCGCCTGGAAGAACGATTTAATCAAAAAAGGATGAGGTTGCTAAAGCAAAATGTAGACAAATCAGTGGAAAGAAAATAGGGTGATACACTTTGACAACCACATTTTTATACTGGAAGCGGTTGTATCATTCACACCGTAGTAGTCAGCAGATAAACATTATAGCCTAACTGTCTCAATTAATGTCTTTGATACTCATGACAAAGAAGTAGTTACATGAATATTGGCTGCATTAGTAATGAATATTATCCTATTCGTCGAGTACTTGGTTGTTGTTTCAAAACTGAGAACAGCGAAAGTATGTTCAACACCAAGCAGTCCCAATTTGTTAGAAAATCAGTAAGCCTGTTGCAGAAGAACGACATTAACGTTTGCTGGTGGATTACATGTATGTCTGTAACAAAAATATCTACAGCTTTATAGTGCATGTACACCAATGCCTCTATAGATCACCACAAATCAAGTGAGATGATCGCATGGACGACACGGTCGTTCATCAGCCTCTAATTCAGAACGCTTGGTATACGGGGTCCATTGATCAACTAATCCGGTTGTAAACTGTAAACCTATACCAAATGCAATCTGGGTAGTTTCTGCACCGGACTTTGTTTAGTGAAATCATGTACAGTTGTTTGAGATCAGTTGTTGGCTTAACAATGATATCGTCAAGAAATATATAGGTCCTGACCATTTCGTTGATTACAGCGGATATTTGTTACCTACACTGCTGGAATCTTCGTGGTTATTCAAATTGCTGGTTAAAAACGTTTTTTGAGGTGACAACGTGAAGCAATGAATGCTGTGCTGCATTCACCTTTCTAGTTCTTCCGCCTACCGTTGATTCGTTTATCTTTTTCTCCTTTTTGTTGACATATTTTTTTAAGTGATTCCACGTCACTGTCATAATATGACGCAACAAATGTCCGTGTTAACTTAACTGGACTCCTTCCTGCACAGGTGGGACACAGTACCTACTTGCCAGACTCGTGGCCGCTACGACTGAACGATGCGTTCGGCTAGCCCGTTTGGTATTACATTCCACCATAACAACTCAAGTAATCTGGTTGTTCAAATCCGACACACATTCAAACAAATTGCTTTAATGACCATATTTTACCAGCAACTTCGACAAAGAAATTGATAGCCGTTTTGAGTTGGTGACATCGACTGACCACAATTCCGTTTGCAATAAAGTGTGCGTGAGTTCTGGTCGGTTGAACGACTCATAATAAGAATACCGCTCTAATACAATCTTAACACATCCCTTCCCTTCTCATATGCTTGTTCGCTTTACATCCCTGTTGGTTTTCTAAAGTTCGTAATGTATGCTTTCTTTTCTTGTGGAATCCTTTTCCTCCAATGCACATTTTTCTCATCGCCTCGTGCGTACCAGCGTAGTATAATTTGAGCCCGTTGTCTTTAGTTACCACACTACGTGTCAATTATCTCGCGTTTTCAGGGATACACCAAACCCACATCTCGTCTCCCAGTTTATGGCTTGTAAGTTTCCTAGCTTTGAGGTCGTAGTACATTTTTTTAACACTGCGTTGTTGTAAGTTCTGCTGAACATTTGAGGCGTCCAATATGTCGGCAGTGACAGTTTAGATATCACCGCCAACTTGTTCCCGTTCTGGTGCCAAACTTTTGATGCGTTGTACTGTGGCATGATCTATCGTTCTAGAAACCTTAGATATGAACCTTCTTCCGACTCTTATGAAACCTGTAACAGCTTTTTAACTGTTTTACCTACAGCTTCTGCCCGCATGTTCACTTCCGTATGATTCGTGATGGTTGCACTCCCAGTCTTCTGCAAAAGTTCTCATTTCTGTACATATATACTGAGATCTATTATACAAGGAAAACACCTTCCGCATGTCATAGTGATTAAAGTGAACACGCGACTTGCTGACGATTTTCACACCGACCGGTGGATTTCAAGATAATCCGAGAAGTAGTCCACCGTAATCATACATTGTTCGTCACCGCGTGTGAATAGGCTGGTTGTGTTTAGTTACTAGGACCTTTCCGGAAGTCCCCTTAGCTGCATCGGTCACCTCACTTGTTCTGAGTCATGACTTTTCCAGATTTCAGTCGTTCCTCTTCATGCTAAGTACATCACACTTATATCACACATTTTAAGGGGGAATCATTAAAGAAGTAAACGGGGAACGGGTGGCCAGTGAGGTCAGTCAGTTCACTGTCACGCTTCAATCAGGTACCCACTTGAACCGTGTGACTTGACAGGTTAACAGGGTGTAGGATCGGCCATGACAGATCCAAAGCATGAACAAAATGTCTCTGGGCTCACAGAGGTGGGTTGTACAGACGAATTCCAATAGCTTCAGCTGTGGATCTACTGAAACGTTCCGGAACAAAATCCTCTTCAGTTTGCACCTACTCTCATTCCGCGGTCGATAAACTTAAGCTTCTGCGGTCTAACGGTCTCAGTTGATGTAACGACACTGTTTCAAGCCCGGATTGATTGTTATCACACTGGAACACTAGCGGAAGCATGGGATCGTAATATGCCAGTACCCGAGATATAGAAGTTACCCTCTTGCTCTCGTTAAAGGCTGTTTGCCGTTCGTCACCCGACATCCACACGACTCCTTCGTATGTAATTTGCCTGATTGGATGCATAATGTCGGCTAACTTTGGGATGGATGAACTCAGGTAGTTGGTCGTTTCATGTAGGCGCGAAATTACATTTGTATCCTGGGGACCGGCGTATGTTGGATTACCTTCACCCTGACTGAATCGGCCTTGAATCACTCACGTGCGTAGGTGGACAAGAGATGTCTCCTCTGCTGCCTGAAAAATCATTTTATCTTGTAACAGCATAATTATATGTAATAAATACCTATCAGAAAACGCCTCCAAAGATTTATTGTGTTGTGTATTTGCATCCTCACGTATTACAACATCGTTTGCGACGCACGACCATCTGTTGGTTTAGTCAAGCACCTGAATTGGGGATTTCCCGGCACATCTGAAAGAAATGTCAAGTGTGGTTAGATAGCTAGGTAATTCTGCCGCGCCCTGTGTAGTATGTGGAAAGATAAGATCTCGAACTGAATTTGGATAAAGTGAGCCGCTAGGCAGAATTCAAAATCTTGTAATCTGTCTGCCTCCAGTTTCAATGAACGACGCCCGCGCAAGTCTAACTGGACTCAAGTGACTAAAACTTGTCACATCAGAATGTATAACCTGGTTGGAATAGAGGTACTTTGGGCAGAAACAAAGGAAGACGAAAATACTCCTGATGGTTTTCTCTGTTAGTCAGGCACATAAATACTCCAGTCGGCTAACCCTTTAATCCTCTACAGGACTTATTCTGGACTAATTATTCCCACACCACGTATTGCGTGAATTGCGTAGAATATTATTCATATGTTCAAAAGGTTTGTCTTTCAAAATGGTGTAAATGGTCCAGCTTACTTCATTTGAATGATGTCCGGTCGAATCAGACTGCTGGAACTGAAATCAGACAATATGAATACCAGATTAGTGATTTCGGAGAACCTAAAAATAGAACAAGTCTCAAAGTGGTCACAGAACGTGCTGATGACGATCACATCAACAACCAAGAACAAGAGGAGGAAAATGGTGCTGACTGTGTGGTAAGGAAGGAAATATATAGAGATGTTTTCGGAAAAAGCTAAAGTGTAAGTGGTTGGGATGCTGACGGCAAAGACTACGGCAATGTTTGCGTTGATGTTGATGATGATTAAAAAAAAGCAGCGATACAGAGTTTGAAATAAAGAAGAGAAAAGAGTGATATATGACAAGGTAAGTACTATGGTAAGCGAAATTCACTCTAATTTTGGGGTACCAACTTGTCTATGAGATATGTGAGACGACAGGAAGGGACAAGTCATTAACTGGCATCTTTTGAAAGAATACGATGGACCGAGCTATAGAGTATTAAAACACAAATCACCACTAATACGTTCTATGAAATCAGTCGATTGCTTCGGTTAGGACCGTTAGTAAGATACATTACTCGGTGTCAAATTTACTGAACTGTCGCGAAGATATGTTTGTGTCATATGACCTCCATAACAGCCGACTGACAAGAGAGCCCTGCAGCAGGACAGAAACTGTGTTCACCGCTAATATTGCAAGTGATTACCTGTAAAGCAAACTGCTCTACAAAGAGTCTTTTCACACTATCTCCTATCATTCGTTCACTCGTTTTACGGTGAGAACGTACTTTTAGTCTTCATACATGTGGATCATGCTACAGTAATTTAAATCAGGTTTCTTAACACTGTCCCATTTGAGGTCACTACTGGGAAAAGTGTTTCAACATATTTACAGGGTAGAGTTCGGATGTTTAGAAGTGCATCATTTTCCACTCTCTTTCTGAATGGCTTAAGATTTTATAGCATTGTGGACTACTCAGTACTACTTCCTGGGTGCTACAAGAATTTACCTACTGTACAAAAGTTCGTCAGTGCACAGCCGAAATGCAGAAACGCGATAAGCACAAACCTGTATATATTCATCTCTCAACTGAGTTAACTTGGACAGCGTCTCCGAAAACTGGGACTCATCCATACCCTCGGCAGCGAACCAGTGAATAAATGCTCGACGTGAATAGAGCAGCTGGAATTCTGAGAGTAGCCGGCTCAGCGACGGCACGATCATGGTAGAATTGTGTAGCATGACCAAAGAGCACGAAGCGGGGTTCAGATAGCTTCCAGGAATGCAGGTAATTGGCTGATGAGAAATGGCTACCTTCAAGAGATTATGAAATATAATGATCATATATGAAAGCTTCCCGAAACTCAAGTCATCACCGAACAAAGATTCAAATGGGAGAGACATATGATTGGTAGGAACATCTCAAAAAATATGTTGCATTAATCTAACCAGTCTCAGGAAATATAAGCATAACAGAGCTGTTCACATGAATCACTTTACATTACTGAGGGTTGCAGTTTATTTTTGGACCAAGTTGGAGAAATGATCTGCATTTTACCAGCAGTGGCTATTCACCCTTTTGTCAGGATGAATATGGCCTCAACATTTTGAATTTCTTGACTGTGAAGTCACTGTAAAAGGACATCGACTAGAGTCAGCAAGAAGGTTATTATCTTTCTTTTCTAGATGATCTAGCAATATGATCATTGCTGCCAAACAAATGTGGCTGGACGTCTGGATTTGGTAGGTTAATAGTTCAAATCGAAATAGGTGGTGAAAGTGTTAGCAGAAATTTTCACAAAAATACAGACAAGCGTACTAAGCCTGGTTATGGTAAGGATAAACAATAAGGACGAGCTCTAACGTAAGTAAAACTTGAACACTATCCTTTAAGAAAATGAAATCTACTTGAATGCAAAGTCGTAATAATATCTGGACGGTTTTGTACCAGTGCAGCCTTCGGTTAGTTATCAGTAGTTCATATCAAGGGTTTGAAAATACGGCATTTGTCCTTGGCAGAACTGACAAGCTGGTCAACACAAAACGGAAATTAGGTGAGATTACTGGTTAAGTGTTATGACGACGTACACAGAGTATATGTTAAACCAACCGGTGCATATATTCGATCAGTTTTTAGTTATTGTAAAACACTTTTCAGGCAGACCGTATATAGTCGTTAATTTTGAAGAGCAGTGTACACATTTTCGTTTAAAGGAAGGGCAAACGATGACACGAAAAATAAGTAACGGATATGTAAAAGGGTGAATGTGAAAGCAGGCTGTCTATCAAATGTTAGGCGCTGCATAGTTGACAACACTGAACAGTTGACGAGTCCTCTCATAATAGTAGGAAACGTTATTAATCCAGTCATCAGATGAAAAGTTACTTGTGTGGCATGTGAAAAACGGACTTGAGACGAGGAAGAAAATACACAAAAATGTAACAAAAAAGAAAATAAGATGAACGGTCATTCTCACAAAATCGAAGGCTCTTCAGAGCACATGGACGCTATCACAGTCAAAGCTCACACGTCGGAATAGAGAAATATCCTTCATAGTGAGACACTTATCAAAGAGATGGCAACAGTTAAGGTCAGGTTCCCCGCATAAGTATATCGTAGATTTTTAAGGAACCTAGGACAGTCAGTAGACATAAATCCGTGACTGCGTAGGCGGGAAGTCCCAGTCGGAGAATAGCGTTACATGAAGGAGGTAATATAACACATCGAAAAGAGATGGCCACAGCTGAGTGAGAAACAGAGTTCACATCACAACCCAAAGTATGGAGGACTGACTGAATAGCCGCATTGTGGGAGTCGATTCTGTGCTTCGCAACCCTGTCCGTCCAGGCAAATTGGCTTCGGCAGTAATTTGCTACACTAAAACAAAGCACCACAGCAGCGCGGTCACAATCCGCGATTACATCGGGTTTGGTAAATGAGGTCGATGTTCGTACTCGCAAATCCTCAAAGGCTGTATAACGCAAGTTGCGCAGTCGTTTCACCAGGTCTTTGGCCACGCGGTTGTGTCAAGCACAACGCACGTCATGGGAGATCCAGCATTATTGCACAATTTGAGCAAGGCTTTCTGGTTGACCGTGGCTGTCACGGCAGCGAACTGAGTGATCACTTCGGCTATCTCATGAATTTTGGACCTTACTTCGCAACAGACTACATCTGAGCTGAATGACACGAATGAAGATTCTGGGGAAGATCCGATCTGGGTTAAACAACCAACGATTAGAGAGTGGAGGGCATGACACTTCCTGAAGATCACGGCCGTCTACCGAATGACAGAGTTTATCTATCCACGCCGCGTCAGCTTCCTCATTGTTCGTCACCACTACACCCTGAAGGCTTACCGGGACGTTCATCTCCCTCACGATAGGGCCAAAGAAATTTTCCTTGACCACATTCCGCAGAACTGGACATTGATTGGAGAGCAGTCTCTCCACTCGAGATTTGCGCGAGATGGAAATAGTGGTAGACAAACTCGGGATGCCCAAACCGCCCAAACGAATTGGGGTGTGGATGTAGCTGATTGGTATGTCTTTAGGAAGGTGAAGCCACCACGGAACAAACTAACAAATCGTACAGTGCATAGCCTTGAGCATTTTACGGTGGACTCGTCTCAACATTAATGGGTAATTCATCCTCCGTATCATATGCTGTTTCAGGAATTCAAGGCATTGATGTGGCTTCAAGGGTGCTTTGGTGGTTTTTTCCAACATCGTACAAAGTTGCAGACGGTGATTAATGAACGTTTTACATTTCCAAATGAGCGAGATACCCAGATAGGTCACCTTGTCAGAGGCGCTTTGTGAATGGATATTGTCCGGGTCGAATTGAATAGACTCATCATACATAGCGGTTGTATTGTGTTTATGGTCAACGCAGATGACTATAGGTTTATTCGTGCGCGTGTTGATCTTCAGTCCGAATAGTTCCAGGGCTCTCGCGGCGGCTGCAAGCTTTTCGGAGAGACGTGTAAGATTCTCAGCCATAACGATCAGATCGTCGATGTCGACAAAACCATTAACCAGTGTATCGTGGAACAAGTAGCCAGGCTTCGGTCGAGATAGAGCTAGCACCTCACCCATTGCCATGATAGCTAGAAGCGGAGACAGTGGGTCACCCTGGTGAACACCAAGCTGGGGCCGGAGAATGGAGCCTTTGAGGGTGGCAGAAGCATTCTGTTAGGAGTTAGCAATGTAATGCGTTAGAGGTGGAGGATTACCGAAAGCTCGGGCCTATCTGATAATCGAGTCTTATGAGATCGAATCAAACCCTTTGGACAAGTCGATAAAAGTCGCACACAGACTTGGAGACATGGTATATGAATTCCGAAGCAGTGCATGAAGCATTCAGGTCGTCTCGAGGCAACCGTCACTGTGTAGGAATGCAAACCGAACAGCAGGCAGTTGCGGGCGCGTATACCAGTGATCGGCCAGTAGCTTGTGGAAACAACATATCAACGTTGAAGTTATTGCGATAGGTCTGAGCTCGATGGGAGATGAAGGATTGTTCAGTTTGGGTACAAGCGTGATGAGGGAGTGGCATAAGTGGATCGGACATCGTTGGGTTAGCAGGAAAGGACTGAAGTATTCGGCCGAGGCATCAGCCATCACACACCTTAAATGTTTGTTGAAACCTGGAACGGTGTTCTCCCTGTTCTTCTGCGTGCGCAATATTTTGTCTCCAGTGATCGGATCGACTAGAAACTATTCCAGAGGCAGAATCGTGCGAGGTGGTCGCTCATCAACGTGCGGATGAGGCGATAATACCTCGGATCAG
>LUCH01002550.1:28111-42155 GCA_013368495.1 Paragonimus heterotremus
TGTGTACCCATATTGTTCACACGAATAAATGATGATCACTTTAGTAGCTATCCCTATTAAAGGCTTAGAGACAACTTCTGATATTTTCGTTCCAATAGTTCGCAAAACCAGTGCAAATGAAATTTCTTTAATGTTAGCTAAATTTTAAAGACTTGAACTCACTTAGAAACATTGTGATAACTTATTTTCTGCATTTACGCTTTTGCTTTTGGAAGTTTGATATGATTAGATTCGGGAATACACAGTCAGTTTGGCCACTGTTAATATACAATAGATTAGGGTTATCACACATGCAGCAACATGTTACATTTCACAGCAACACGTTTGGTTTTTAACTAAACACCCCAAACCCAATATTTCTAATAAGAACTGAGTTTCCACACAGATGTAAACTGGCAAATCAATACTATAAATATGAACTTCACAATAGTGTTGTCTATCACAGAGCTCAGAATAAATCTACCAACCCAAAAAATGTCTGATGCACAAATGTTCATAGAGTAGGGGTCGAGTCGTGTAAAAAGATTCAATGAAGGTTCTTGGAGTAGCTCATTAACAAATCCATGAATCGTGATTATCTGTACTGAAAATGGAAATGTCCCGTTAATGTCTATGGGCATGGAAGTTCAGAAAAACGCTATCCAACGAAAATTCCAGCTGAATTACAAAAGGAAACCGTAACGACCAATTGTCTTTGATAATTCCTCAATCGTCCATATTCTGACGATCAAAATGGCAAATCACCGACACGAATGGTGTGTGGTTAAAAGTTCCATCATCCACTAGTTCATAGAAATACGAGTCAGAGAGGGGGTGCTAGTGCGTACTGGTGGTGAGATCTTTAGACACGACAGTGGCAATGCTTGTATAGATCTCTTGTGCTGAACGAAAGAACCGTTTACATGATCGAATGGCAGTGGATTTGATATAGCCGTTGTCCGCTGTGTAACGAAGTTAGGGTGATTGACAGGAAATCTATAGGTTACACGAGACGCTTGAGTGGGGTCAATTCGGTGATCAGCATCGGCCAGCTTTGCGGCAACTGCGTTGCAGGTAAATGTGATGGAATTCATCTCGAACCATGCTGGGTTATGTGTTTCAAGCCTATTGGACAAATGCGTCATAGCGGAAGAAAGAGGACACAATCACCAATTGGTCGAGAACAAAGAGTTAGTCCTTCAGATTCACTGTCAACGAGGAGCTGCTTTGGGTTGCCGCTGGGATTGTGCGTCTGAATGTCTGATAAAGCCGACGGTTGTGTTTTTGTTGCACTATCACGCTTAACTGGAAGAATAATGAATAAAGTTTTTATTTCACTGTGGTGACCGAATCCACTGGATAATTTACAGTCATCTCCCGGACTGTAAATTCATCCGGATGGTTCCTGGTCAGTTGTGTTTACATAGCAAATTTTAATTGCTGCACCGATCAGCCAGCGGATGAAGTTTTGTTTTTGCCTCAAAGGCACAAATATGCTAAAATCATTGTATTGTCCGGTCTATGTTGCTCTACGATAAGCAGAGCGTTGTGCATTACCACCTAGGAGCTTATTCAGTTTCACATCTAAAAAATGAAGCGAGTTATCTGATTCCGCTTCAAGAGTGAACATGATTGCGGTATGAGCCTGATTGAGCAAGCGAATGACAGCAGGTATATCGTATCCAAATTTCAGTAGGACGAAAGTATCGTCTGCGTACAATTGGTGGAGATACGAATTGTCATTAGACTAACCCAGTTGTTGAAGGTCTAATGTGCTGGTGAAAATATTCACCAGTAACTGGCCCAATGGGGATCCTCTTGCGACCCCGTCAATCTTGTGATACAGTTTACTATTAGATTTGAAGTGAATGCTGAGAATGCATCATAGAAGCAATTTTTTATGCATGGGTATGAGTATTCTGAGCTGAATGTTTGGGCGATCGACGTGTTTACAAATGAAACTGACAGTCCAATTTTTCACTTGTGGCATCTCCTTTGATATTGCCCGCAAGCGAGTAACCGCTTATCGATCACTCGTCTTATAAATTAACCGCTCCACTTTGAATCTTGCGAGATCTGTGGATGTAGGTCAATTAACATGCTGACCTTACAGTGCACACATTTACGGTATGTTCCCTCCTGGCATTTACCTGATAGGTCAGTTTGACTTCTTACTTCGCATTTCAAAGGAGAACAGAAGTATATACAGGCCACCAAGATTCCCTCTTGAGTTTTGTTGAACATCCTCATTCAATGTACCAAAATGGTGAGTAGTTGAATTATGATTACCGTCTGGAAGATAGCACCGGTGTCAGGAAGCACTAATAAGCTGAGTAGTTAGCCGGTGCGAACAGTCAAACCCACTTTTTGACCGTGAAAGGCTCGAAAGAATACAAACAACTGTGCAGAAAAAGTCCCAGACATGATAATGGGTTGGAAAAGAATAGTCAAGTTGATGGAACACAAAAAATTGCAGTCCAATAATGTGGAAGTTTTGAGGGATTCATAACAAGCAGAAAAATACTACTTCGAACCCTGATCAAATTGTGGCTACCACCAAACGTTGTGGTTTATGAATCAGGTGGACAAGCCTAGGATGAAACAAGGTGATTCAATATATACTCCTTGTCTAAGTTAGGGACATTCAAGTGATTTACGGACTTCAACATACCAAGCTAATTAAAATCTAATAGAAACTAATTTGACTGGGTTAATCATAATTTCAAGCATTCAAATGGCTCAAAACCGTATACAGTGTGGAAGTTTTCACACCCACGGTTTGTTTAAAATGCGATTTCACTTTCGCAAGTGGGAACCTCAGCTGGGTGTTAAACAAAAACCCAGTTAATAATTTGTTGAAACTCATAGCCTCACTTTTGCAAGGTGCAG
Organism: Paragonimus heterotremus; assembly: GCA_013368495.1. Taxonomy (NCBI): domain Eukaryota; kingdom Metazoa; phylum Platyhelminthes; class Trematoda; order Plagiorchiida; family Troglotrematidae; genus Paragonimus; species Paragonimus heterotremus. The sequence continues at coordinate 30,980 of LUCH01002550.1, forward strand.
AATAATACTCAGCCGAAACCTTTCGATGTGAAGAGTTTTGTCACCTATAGCAGTATAGAGGACACTGTTCTTGTGCGAATGGGCTGCTACTATAAGCCTGTCATACCAGTCAACGACATCAGCGGACTCAATCACTTGTTCGCTGGCTACAAAGAACCACAGGGAGGAAGTCCTCGTTTGGGTATCAGACGAAGTACGTGAATAACGATATGGGCAGCAGTTACTCAAAAATGAAATTCATGAGAAACTCTACTACCAGCGCAGTGGCAACATCAAAACACTTGTTAAACTTCCTGTTAACAGCTGTTTTATTTTCCGAAAATTCTCCTCTTTTAGTTGAGTACATCACTTGCGTACACGAAATTAACGTATAAATCCCTAAAGGAAACGAAAATTAGATGGATGCTTTTGCAATGCTTAAGGTGCTAAAATCCTCAGTTTGTAAAACGAAATGCAACTTTTTTGTGGGAATAACCGAGGGGTAACACAAATAACATGAACATGGAAACTTTCTGGAGATCTCAGTGTGGTGCTCCCCTTAAGATGGCAAGCTGGCTAACAATGAGTATGCGTTCAACATCGTTGTACTCAATTCCCCTACAGATAACATATGGCCCACGCTGAATTGGATGCATATTATGGCCGGTCTGTATCGTATGAACTTCGTACAGTCAAAGTGTGAAATGTTGTTACAATATAGGGTTGAAAATGATCCAATATTCATGTCACAGGATAGCCACTTGATGTCTGTGACCTTTCGCTTATTTGATCAATATAACTTCTGCTTTTAATACTGCCAGAGAGACGTCTACGAGAATACTCAAAAGGCCCAGTGTATCCATTAAATTTGGCCACTTATGAAGCCGATAAGCCGCACGTTTATTGATTAATGGTAGACTTTAAGAGCAGTGTATGCACCCGGGTTTGTCCCATGGATGAAAGACCTGACCAATTCACACGGAAGATCCATATAAACCCTCCGAATTTGACTACCGCTGTCTCCACCAGTTAGCCTGTATCGAATAAGCAACCACCTGTCGGCACTTGTTCGGAAATGTACAGTCTTCGCTGGTCATGTATTCGGTATGCCGACAGTGCGTCTGCTGTACTGTTCAGTATAATTGCTGATGGTTGAAAGAAGCCGGGTTGGGGAGTCCGAGACCAACCACATCGCTGGTCTGAAATACTCATTGACGTGAAAGTGTGTCACAGTCACTCATCAGTGTGTATTGGTGAGATTTCTGATCATTTGTTCCTTTTTGCATGTTTATTGTTTACAGTTTTCTTTTCTGTTCTTTTCTATATTGTTCTACTTATTCACTAACCTGTCACTCCATGGACTAGCGTTAGGACCAACTGCATCCTGAGCGATAATACCCATGGGTAGGGTTTAGGGCTGAAAATGTACGACGATAATGGGAACAACATTCGGAACGGATGAAAACACGACAGTTCCCCTCAGTGACCACGAAGAATTTGTTATTTTTCTTACCGATAACGAAAATTTACTTCCGAATTTTATTTGTGGATCGTAGTTACTTTTGCATGCAAGCACAACGCATGTTTGAATTCAACAGAGCCGTCATAAACGCCAAAACCATATTTGTAAGTCGTCCGCATTAATCTGTAGCTGCAGTCAAAATTGTCTGTCCACTTGGCCACACTTCTCATGACGATCAATGGTTCTTGCTGATGTGTAACTACCAAACGACCAGGGATAAACCCTTGATAACAGATGAGAAGATAGTGAGTGGACAGAATTTGACTCTTATTGGCTACTGTGTCTAAACTCAAACATTCAGTAGAACATCCTCAATAAGGCAACCCTCTTAAAACTTTCATTTCCCAACGTCCTCAAGTGCACTTATTTCATGAACAACTAGGCTTGCTTAGCTGCCGTTTCATCTAGACTCTCCAGCCACTGACTCCGTGAGCCATGGTATTTCAGCCGGAGAGTGAATGCTAAATGAGTTCCTTTGTTCTGTTATTAAATAAACGTCGGGTTAGTGTGTTAGGCGTTATACTAAGGATAACGCTTAGTCGTCTGCCACACCCAGCATCTTTGCTGATACTAGGGACGACTGACATAAGATGTGAGTTGAACAGACGATGGCCTGGGATAGGGAAATGTAGCCGTCCACCTGGCCAGGCTGCTTATCACTAAGGCATATCACTGGACGGACCGGTGCTTCACCTTCCACGATAGCCCTAACCAAAAACAATTCTTGTATTTTCGGCTGGTTCTTCCTGTATGGCTGAACACTGCATTATGTTCCGTTGTTGTGCGCAAGGCTGAAGAATAAGTACGAAACTAGGAAGCCCACACTGAATCGTCAATTAATAATGTTCATCGTGTATGCATACTCAAAGTGATGGAAGGAATTTAGCGTAAACAAATCCGGTAAGTCGTGCCTATGATAGAATACAAAAGTCTTTCTAGTTTTGACGTAGTTGCTGCCAACAAGCTATTAAACAAGTACGGAAAAACACCGCGGTTACCAACATTTGTAGTTTGAGGCTACCCGAAACATAACCGATATTATTGGTTGTGCGTTGTTTAATAAACCAGCAAGCAGATATTATGCTCTAAGACACAAATATCAGCAAACTCACTTTGAAACCGGTCGGGCACCAATCGACCCAGGGAAGACGCCCGGATTGTTTTAGATGTAAGATGGAACTGTTAACTTGCTTTCCGCTGACGCCACCCCGGTAGAACAGGCAGCAAGACAAGTAAACCGTTCGATGATCGGCTGGGCAGGTTAACAATTGGCGGTCCGCTTCAAATGCCTGTTGCGTTAGAGTGTAGCAAGAATTGGCTGAACGAAATGGAGGACAGAAAGGTTAATGTGGATCTACAATATAGGGGCAACTGCAAATTATAAATTACTGAATGGGACAGGTGATCATTGGATGATCTGACAGTGATGCTGTCTCTGCTAGAAAAGGAATCATTAACAAGATGAGCATATTCAAATGACATTGCCTACCAAGTAAGGAGCTCCGTGATCGATTGTTCTGCAAGTTGAAAGAATTTTTGATGTGATGGTCTGCCTCGTAGTAAGTGGGGTGACTCTACCGGTGGGGTTATTCCTCTTGATAAGGCAACGTATTATAAACCACCATCCTCAAATTAAACTAGATGCCCTCGTACTGACCCGTTTTGTCCTTGTATAGACTCGTTATATAGGTATTGTCTGAACAAAGTTTAAACTTACAGCCTTTACCTAACTGCTAGATATCCTATTCACTCGGTACTGGTGCATCGTTTTGTGGCAGGATAAACAAGAACATAAACACTACTGGTGTCCTTCGTGACACCATTTTTAAGCGTGAGGGTGTGAATCGCTAGGAAGGTACACGCATATCGATAGAACACGGTAATTTAAATGACTTCCCTCAGGTAAAATAGACAACAGAATCTGTATCGGTATTCTGGTATGGCCCAACAGCGAGGGTAAATGTTTGGTGCAACTTACATTCGGTGTCCCGTCACATGCATTCGGATTGTCTGTCACACTTGAGTAAGAGATCACTTTTCAGATACGCAAAGTGCACTTGGTTGATCATCCCAATGTATCAATTTAGTGATCATTCAATGGACTGTCACGCTTTTACGCTGCCCCTTTCACATCGTAGTAACACCTACGCGTCAGTTTGTACAGCAAGCACATAGTTTGCAAGTCCGGCGGTCGCTTTGATTCCACTACCGCAAGTCATTGATTTTTTAGTCACACGACTGTTTTGTATTTTGATTCAGTCGTCTGTAAAAAGCAGTGGTTTGTTACTGGCCTCGACTGCGTAAGGTTGTTTCACTATGACGTTTCTGGCTCATGCTGCCTTTCATGTAGATAACTCAATGTGGGCAGGATAGCACCGCTCTCCTAACAACTGAATTATCACTCAATTACATGCAGTGTAGATGTAAGAGAGTAGAGATCAAACTGCAACAGAGAAGTCAGTAAGCTACCCCTCACTGATGGCAATATGACGCACAAAATATGAAGCACGTTTAGGTTTCACAAAATCAAACGTGGTTAGTTCACATGTTGCCGTTATACTTTACATGACGGTTGGCGCCAGGTTGTGTAAATGGGTGGAACCTCAAGCGAACCTACATAAATTGATTTCGCTGAATCAGCTATGCAGTGGTGTCTCTCATACTTTCTACATACCGTAGTGAGAAACCTCTACTAACTTGTGTGAATTATTTGTACAGTATTGACATCTCAAGGGAAAGTCTGTTCTGCAAATTTCGCTTCATTCTCCGTTACAACTGGGTCGTTTGTTCACAAGCGACTGCTATCTTCATGCTGAATGACTGACTTCACTTATAGGGTTTTGTGTACCAAGATGCAGTTGGCGTTAAATTAAGTTTGTCTTATGGTGGCATAACAGTTAAGCATCAGGATTAAATGCCGATGTATAGCAACTGAGGACGATGATGATAAACAAAAAGCCATCACCCTATATTTTTTTGATGTTTAGAAACCACAAGCCAAAGGTGATCTGACGAACTTCTGGTGATAAGATTCACAAGTAAATTTTAATTATAATTGGCCGTCCGATATTATTCAGAAAACAATCATTTCGTGTTTTGTTGTTTAGCTGTCGTCTACCTCAACTGTACAACATTCACTGGATCGTCATCATGCCCGGAGCAATTTAGGTCATCCAGTTTAAGCTTACTGAAAAGTTAGTAACGACAAACGCCTATTAGGTAGATTGCCACCTACTACTCACCTTCGTAGTCCGTGACAGCATAGCCTCGAAGAGGAGACATTGAGCTCACTAAAAAATGCGCGCTTGGATACGGCACCAGGTTGGTCAGTAAAGCACTTACATTTGCCGACAACTGTGAGTCGAATTGCAGTGGGCTAAGCAGACCACTCATCACCTGAATCATTAAAATAGTGGGTTACAGCAAGGGACGAATTAACAATAACGGAAAATCTACACCTGCTGTTAACATCAGTGAACAATAGGAGAAACGTAACGAGGAAAAATAAACGACTTACTGTTTACTTGGAAAAAGACAGTGTGTTTTGAAGCAATAACGCAATTCACTAGCCCGAGAGATTAATAATCCTGATTAGGCCAAGTTCTAAGGAGAATGTGCTGTGAAGCTATACTGACATACCACGCAACAAAACAACGTTTCTAACCGTTGTCTCCAACTTAATCCAGTTTTACAGTAGTTGCAGCGTAGATTGATACTTCTCAATTTTTGAATGACTAGGTTAGAGACAATAACTCTGCTGATGGCTCGACCGTTGCCAGGCTCGTGTCTCAGATGAACGAATATCTAGTCGTATGTTTTGTTCTTCCACAACGGAGCAAAAGGAAAAGCTTCCCGAGATCAAATTCTCTAAGCTGGGAAGACGTAAAACAGCGGCACAAATCCGATAAGTGTTGGATCATAAAAGGAACTTCGAGAAGATCTTCGGAATGATGGGTTAAAAACGATTATCATTGAATGTCAGACTGTTACACCTGCCTGCTTGCGCTCATCACCGTAATTTGCGTGATTAATTTGAAAAAGAATGGAGTGTTCTCAGCCCCAAATGTCTCAAGTTAGTTTCAAGAAATGTTTCGGAACCTATGCATATCTGCGTATACTACACAGTTGATGGGCTAAACGTCAGCTAACTGTTGAGATTGAAGACGGTAGTAAATCTTCATGCATAAAATTCATTTGTATCAAAACCATTTGTCTGTGTAACAAATCAGGATGCTATCCAAAAGAAATAAGCCAGTTTATCCTTCACTAGATGCAGCGCTTTTAGTGAAACTCTGGGAACGAGCACCCTCACATACTTTACACCAGTTTTCCAGCTCTAAAATGAGTGTATCACAACTACGTTCGTTCCATTAAAGATGAAGCTATAAAAGGTATTGATGAGGTGTCTCGTGGATGCATAGGTTGTGTTTGTATGACTTTTAACGTTCCTGGTTGTGCAAGTGTACTCTGGACTCTAACACTGAAAAATGGGTAAACCCCGACTCAGATAATAAACATTTCACAACATTATCAACCACTTGTGACTGATAATTCCTGGTTAGATGGCCCCAATGATCTCAATATATGTGTGGATCAATTTTCAACTCACTGTGATCAGTGATTGTAAAAATATTCTGTGAATTCCGGCTGCAATAAAACATTTCTTCTGGTCTGTTCACTACCTCATGTTTCTAGTGTGCTTGCCATCAAAGGTCTGATGCGATTCGGCTAACATTCGTTTGTTGCATAAGATGCTTTAAAAGAATCAACTGTGTGTGTGTTATTATACAGTGTCGTACATAATTTTACTAATCAGGGTGGATACGCTTGCATCGTGTTTACTGCTTTTCTGGATGCACAGCAGTTCGACACAAGTCAGCATTTTATTCTTCACTAGTTGGGTGCAATCTACTCATGATTAAGTTAGAGCTAGAGAATTAAATATTGCCAAACGTGGCATAAAGTCACGAGTCATCGTTTGCTTTTAGTTCCACAGCAACAAAACAGGACCGATTGGCAACTTTAGCCAATGAGCATTCTCCTTACTCTTAAATGAAAAAGACTTGATTACTGATGAGTCTAGTGCTTCCTTTCGAAATGGGCCGACTGGAAAGTCTATGGGAATGCGACAGCTGCGATCAATTGTGAGTGATGTTCAATTTGAAAAAGACTTGAATTAGATATTTGCTCAATTTGACCTTTGTGTGTTTCATAATAATCATGGTTTGTTTGTAATCAAGACAACTGCATGACACACATTTGAAACCGGTTGAAAATGCGTAATTTCCGAACAACCTTTGCGGAAGTTTGCGTATTGGTAACATCTGCCTCCTGTTGCTGAAGTTTCATCCGGTTATAACTAGTGTTAAGGACATATACTAAACACTCAAATTACATAAAACAGTAAGTGTTTAAACAGATCTGACCTATATTGATCTCTCGAACAGACTGTCGAGTTCACTTGGTGACAGCGCAGTCTTCAAATTTTCTCATAATCAGACTGCATGGTTTCTGATACTACTCGATTGTTTTGTGGCTAAGTCGCTATCTTGTTTTCCGACCGCTCCCCGTAAAATAAGCAATTTTTGTAAACTTCTTATATTATGTGAAGGCATTTTGACCAGATATTTAGAAACTGCATCACCCAGAAGACATCGAATATGAGAGACCTGTTGGTAAGCTCAGCAATCCTTCAATTAGACCACAAGAATTGGTTCATTTGACCATTTTTAATTGCTTTGGTTAGCTGAAAAAATTGTGACCAGTTGAGGATTCATAATCTCAGAACAGCTTCTAGTCTGAAGAAACTTTTGAGCAGCAAGTGAAATATGACCGATTAGTAAAATTGTTACTCTGAAACTAAGATAGTTTAAGTCCAAAAATGTGAAACTTGACTAACGCATGTTTGTTCTTAGTGAATCCATAAGACGAGTCATAGAATGACGTTAACAAAACCAGAATATCACTCGAAATAATCAGTATAGCTTTCTTTCCAAGAACACGTAAGCACACACTGTCCGAGTCTAATGCAAGTCAAGCAGACCTTCACATAAAATGGCCATATGTCGGTTTAACGACCTACACAACTGAAAATGTCGAGGCCTTCGGAGCGAACAGATAAATCAGAGACGTGCAGAGTCTTTTTAATCGCTGACGGGAGCACTTAATAACACTAGGTTACTCCTACTTCCACCAAGTCAGAAGAAGTAAAGTCTGACAAATTCAAACAAATGCATGTGAAAGCGGCAACAAGCGACTTTACTTAACCAGAAGTAGAGCAAGTTTGCCTTCAATTTAATCCGAATATACAAAGTTCAGTCCTACAACATGTCATTTGAGTGGAAGCAAGCGCATGCATTGGGCGACTACACTTGGACCATGTAAAGAATAGTGTGATCATATTATTGGCCAAACAGCGAAGAGACCAACATATCGAATTCGGTCAATCACTCAACGTCGTTTGAAGAATTTCGATACCCACGTCCTAAAAATATCCTAGTAGGAATGCGCACATCTTGGTTACGCGAAGAAATTCTAAGTGGACAGCGTCGACGCTTCGGGGCGGTAATGACGTGATTATTAAAAAGATGTTACGCACTTACAAAACAGTGTAAATGGCATGCGATCTGTGTTTATTTGAGATGAATTTTCAAAGACGGATGTCAGCGAACTGGCAATTCTGAACCATGATCAATGTGCTAATTTGTACAGTAACGCTGTGGCTGGGACTACTTGGCCATTTAGAACATCACGCGCGGAATTAAGTATAGTTTATGCACAACAGCGTTCACGAAAGTACGTAGTACTTCACAAGAACAGGGTTAATTCTTAATAGTCTGCATGCACTACCTTGGTCAACCTGTTCTATTGCTCTTGGCCAAACTGATAGTTACTAGGACACATCGTTCTACAATTACACAATAATGCTTAGCCCAATGACTCCATGGGAAACTTAAGAGGCTCCCCGAGGTAAAAAGGAAACAACAGAAGTTAAAATAACAACAATCATCTCATGAGTAACATGCAGAAATGATGTATAGAGAATTCAGAGTAAAACGGAAAATGTAAGTTATTCGGAACACCACATGTCGAGATAATCTCGCATTCCTGTTACACTCTCTTTTACGACTTTGTTTATTAACAAATTTCCAGTAAACGGATGTCAACTATTTGCTCACTCTCATGATCTGTGATAATAGCAGTTAGATGCTCAAGATGACGTACCATATCTAAGTAGTAACGAAGTATTTTTTTGGTCTCAAGCGTTTGTCACGGGGTGTAATGAAAAGGTTACATTAAATACGCAATCTTTTAAAAATGAGAATGATGTCATTTGAAGTTACTTGCTTACGTTGCTTGTTCTTAGTAACGTTTTCTTCTAGGATACTCCACCCCACTGTTGAAGTGAGCGGCGGTCCAAGCCACAGTACCTTTTGGTCAGGCTCATAGCTGTTATGATGATGATGATGATGATGATGATGATGATGATGATGATGATGAGGCGAACTGATTGGGTTAAAAGTTGATCATACAATAAATTGTATTCACGTCACTATAAACCCACTCGCCGCTTCGTTTTCGATGAATATCTCGGCCTGCCCAAGATGTGTGATTAACGCTACTACTACTAGTGAGACTACTTGAGCGCAGCACACAGAATATCCGTTTAGAAGACTCATTTTTGGTGAATTCATGAATTTATTTGCAACAACAACTTCATATAATTAATTTGGGCATCTACTTTTCTAAGGAACTTTGTGTGTCACAGTTCAGCCCTTTGGCATCAGAATCTCACTGAAGACTTTGACACTTTCGAAATAAGCCAACCGCCTCAATTGCGTCTTGAAACATTTTCAACTTATGCAAGGGTTCGCAAGTATGTCTTTAAACAAATAAAATCACAAGTTTTAACCTCAATGTAAATTTTAGTTCCAATTTAATTGCAATGAATTTGAAACGCCTTGTTCTAATCACAAAGTTAGACACAGCAGTAAGGAGATAGGGACGGATCTCGTGGTACATTTTGTGGTACATATTCACTATCAGACAACAAATTGTTTGTGACAGAGGAGAAACAACCAGTTCTTAAGTAATTCCTTGGTTAAGCCACAACGAGTTAAAAACTAAAACTGCTGATATTCCGCATAGAAGAAATAAATCAGAGGACCTTAGACGGGTCCTTAATCAGTATAATATCAGAGTGGCATTTAAAGCCACCAACACGTTGAGGAATAAGTTGGTTCGCTTAAAGGACAAACGAACAGACCTAGATCAATCAGACTGTGTCTGTCCTTTTAAATGTAAGGATTGTCAAGCTTCATACATTGGACAGACCGCTCGGCAGCTGTAAGTACGCACTAAAGAACACGTAAGACTTAGTAAGAAACCTCCCACCGAGCCTCAGCAACTCTGAAAATTACAACATGATTCAGCCATTGCAGCACACACAATCCTCAACCAACTTCAAGTTGAATTTGATCATCCGGCTGTGCTTAAATATGGTTTCCGCAACCACAAAGAGCGTTTACTGGCAGAAGCCCTGGTGATCCTTAATACACCACAGCCGGTTAGTCGATCTGATGGCTCGAAATTGTCAGCTGTTCGGCGCGATTTACTGGGTGAACAACAGTGACACCACGTAGGAGAGGTTTGCGGCATTCTCGTCACCCACCCAGGCAGTCTACACGCAGATCAGACGCACTGGTTGGCGGCATCTGAAACGGATTAACCTGTCACAGTGACCGAAGCGAAAGGACGCCTGCGTTCTAAACCATCGCCGCAAGTGGCTTGCGCTGCACCACTTGCGGTTCCACTCACACACAACGTATCCGGTGTAAACCCGAAGTAATAAAATCAGTTGGTGTGTGAGTGAGACCTTTCAGTCCAGCCGGCCAATGCTGGTTAGCCAATTGAATGGCTAGCACGAAAAGGGAATCTTTATCTCTCGGAAAAAAAGTGAGAGAGACTGCAATGACAAGATATATACCAAGAAGAAAGATATGTAAAATATAATACAAGAAGCAATTCAGTATACGAGTGCATGCTAATGCATTCCAGACAGGATAAAGTTGAAAAACAAAACTCAAAGTTGAACTACGAAAACATCAGACAGACGATTCATCATTCAATACAACAACAAAGCCTAAGAAAAGAGTAGGCAGAAGTTCACAGACGACCAAGTTTATAAAAAGAGGAGCGGACTGACTGCCAAACGACCATGGTCTTGGTGAATGCAATCATTAACAAAAACAGAACGGATATGTTATGACCTACCTGAGCCTAGCCTACTCGTTGTCTCTTCGCCGACGGTACGCTATGAGTACGTTGGTGACCTACTAATCCCAAACGGCCAGCGCATTCGCGGCCGCATCCATCGCAACGTCATATAGTCATGTTACCACGACCTGTGGCACCAATGGTTCCCTTGCACATCGCGCGCTCTCGTTCTCGGCCGCGCAATAACTGTTTGTCGAACTCGCAGACGCCTGTCCGAAGTGTATTCCTCCAAGCCGTCCGGTTCAACGCTAAGTCTTCCCAACATCTAAAATCAATTTTACAACGCGAAAGACTTACCTGTACAGCATCCATGTATCTAAGCTTCTGACCACCAGAATTTCGCTTGCCTGATCTCAGTTGTCTATACAGCACCTGCTTCAGGATACGGTCATCGTCCAT
>LUCH01002550.1:44620-81712 GCA_013368495.1 Paragonimus heterotremus
GCGCGACGGCTGATGCAATATGGTATTTGGTTCATGTTGTATAGTTATGGTTTTCAGGGGCTTAGGATACTGCCAGGACGCCCAGACCTAGACAGGAGAGTGTTTATGGCCCTCAACGAAAGCCTTTGTCTCAAAAGCCTGTACCCCAAGGCAGCAGGTGACACACACACACACAGTAGCATCAACCATCCATGACAGGCTCGACAGGCATAACCCGAGACATTCGGTACATTCACATAGAGATATTACTGCACAGACAACCCAATCACATAGAGAGAATCAGACCAGGCAAAACGAACACCTCACTAGGGACACACCTGCTTTTTACCCAGGTGGTGGTGGGTTTGTTTGTTTGTGTGGGTGTTGTGTTTACATGAATTATGTGACCGGTGTGTGATAACGTGTTAATTGGGTTGCTGGGACATGGGGTTTCAGACGGTTTACACATGGTTGGCCACGAAAGGTGTAGGGCCTGGACGAATTTCTTTCGGGCGCACAGTTGGGGGTTGTAGAGTTTGATAGCGATTGTCTCTGCCATAGACCACAGTCTCGCAATGACAACTCGGAAATGAACGTGGGGCACTCTGTAGATAATTTTGAATGCTCTGTCGGGCTTGATTTGGTGACCTGTGTCGATCAGATGCGACACCATATCCCAGTAACCCAATTAACACGTTATCACACACCGGTCACATGATTCATGTAAACACAACACACACCCACACAAACAAACCCACCACCACCTGGGTAGACAGTCATCCACATTTGCCATGACTATTAACGTTGCGGATAAACATCTGCTTTTTGTCTGACTGCTCCCCTTTGACCAATCTGTCACGGTTGAACCTTTAACGACCGCGGTCGCAGTCAGCACAGCCTTCCGGATCAAAACAGCACGCAAGCCTGACCAACACGCGAAGGTAGCAGAAAAAGTCAGGAGATTAAACGCTTACAGACCTACACACCTACATACACACACAAACACTCTCTATGGTTATTCGCACCTGGGGATCTTCACGTGGTGACCTCTGGCGAACCGTGAACCCACACGTCCTACTAGTAGCCTGTTTACACACCGCAGGTGAGCCACACAATCATGTGCCAGTTGATGATTGCCTAATTTGAAGCTTGTGCACTGTAAAATTTTCTGATTTAAATCGCTTGATAAAAGCTTTCCGAGAGGGTCGGAACGTTGCGAAACCGTTAATTCTTTTGGTTTTTAACTCGTTATGGCTTAACCAAGGAATTACTAAATGATGAGCACAACGCAAAATATGTTTTCCCATATCCGTTCCGTTTATGGTTCGGAAGTACTGAATAACCAATTCGTTTTAATTATGTGACGAACAGTTTCATAATATCCTGTTATGGTCGCCGTGGTTACAAGAAGCGCAGGAGTTCAGTTCAGTTCCCGGGAACTTCTCTTATATTAAACATAAGTGGTAGGACTCCACACATACAGAACATCCTGTTTCGACGGTATTCACACGTGAAGTGGGATCTCTGGAGATAGCTGATGACTTTAACTGATTTCATAACTTCATGTAAATTCAAGTCAGTTTTATACAGGCAGACTAAATCTACATTTCTAGCTCGTTGAAAGCTGTCTTTTGCGGTGGAGAGATTTGTTGCGTTTTTTGTCTTCACTGTCTCCTTTCAGAATAGTCCGAAGGACTCTCCATACGCCCCATCGTAGCTCCATTCCATTTTGAAGTGTTTGACATCATCAGCTGACACGCTGCTATCACGAGATGATGTTCAAAACGTGTTCAATGTGTGGGTCAGGTGAGTAAATATGCGAAGAGTGAGTGTAGTGTACAACTTTGTAGTGATTTCATGGCTTTACTGAAATTAATCTTGCCGCTTTCCGTGTTAACTTACTAAGACTGTTACGGGTGCCAAATATCCTCATTCTTGTGAGTTGTACCATCCTCGTTTGGCCAGATGTCAAAACTGTGCATTTACTCATACAACACCATGAAATTGATTGTCAATCACTGATTTATTATAAGATGTGATGCAATATGTGGGGGTCAAAAGAATGAAATCGCCAATAACTTCGACTTTGACTACACGTTGCTCATAAGCATTTTGGATATTTCTATCTATTTAAAAAAAATTATTTACCTGAGCGTGTATGCGGTTCAAGTGTGTCATGGTTGGTCTTGGGATTCCAATTTTGTCGACACAAGCTTTTAGAAGAGCTTGATTATCCAGTAGGATCGAAAAATCGATGTAATCCGTCGGAACGTAGAAGCCGAGCAAACTGTTGTACGCTTCCACAGTGGAATTGGTTAGTGAATCGCTTGGACACAAAGTCAACCCGAAACAAACACGTTTAGCATATTCGTCTCGGATCTTTTCTAACAAAGCTGTCGAGGATCGAAAGACGTAAAGAAGTGAAGGAAAAGAAACTGATTTTCCACATCCATTAAGAATCTATTTATACTTCGTTAATATTAATATTTTTACTTTTCTACGTGTACATATATTTCTCCCTGTTGATGTGTAACTCAAGTGAAACGGCATATCCTAGCGTTTCCAAACCCACTCAATGAAAACCTCACAGACCAGAACTTCATGAAGGACGGCAATTTATGTTTATTTCATGCTAGTAGATGACTAAAGGATGGATATTTATGTGGGAAATGAATGGTTGTTCATGGACAGTTTCTCGAAAAAAGTAGATGGTATGGAAAGATGTGTTGGTTGTATACACACTAGAAGAGAGAAGAGTGAGGCCTAATACAAGCGGTTGTCAAAGTAGTTCAGGAAACTGAGAGACCATCCGTGCATTTACACCCATTTGATGAATGGAAACCTGTTTTATTCTCACCGGAATGTGGCAGGACCTAGCTGGTACCTGCGTTAGACGATACGAACAAGCAGATGCATCAGGTGAAAAATACCCCATTCCTTGAAAAACTAGTCCCTCCTCTGAGATAAAATTACCTAAGGCTATGTCGGGCCTAAATACATGTGGAAATGGACGAGGCATTATCTCAGTCCTGATTGTTGCGTCAACAGCCTAAAAATCTTTGCTGAGAAAACTTTAACTATATGAAACGAAATGCCATAAAGGCACATGAACTGCTCGGATTGTAACAACAAAAGCAAAGTACAACCTATCGTTGTAGCCTGTATAACTGCAAGCATTGGAGACGATTCAATCAATCATTTCCAGAGGTAATGCGACACTCTTGGTTTTTCTGCAGAAACGCCATATTCCAGTTGGTTTGCTCCATAAATGGTCACTATGCATTGAGAACAAACACATTTGCAAATAAAAGTCTATGACATCACAGAACCACGTAATCGTTTGTGGTATGTCTAGCCTCTTCCATCCACAAACGTCGTAAGTCGAGTTGAGTAAGTGTTAACTCATCCGTTTCATTTGCTCTGATCCGCCTTTTTCTTCACCGACGAGTGACCACATATACAGCTTTCCATTTACTGAGTTGGTCGATCGTGTCCGCCTGTCATTATGATTAGCTGATAAACAGCAATAGTTTGGTAAAATTGATTGCTGTATACACACAGCGAAAAAATTGGCATAGTTTTCAATCTGGTAACCTTCAAGAAAATGTCAGCCTAAAGTAGCATGATTTTCTTCTGCTGTCATTAAGTAAAAACACACTTGATCGCTCACACTTTGAACTATGCTGTGACACAAAGAACACTAATCACAATAATGCTAACGATTACGGTCACAAAGTGCGCGCGCGTTGAATGACAAACTGACACTATGTACGTCCGATGTTGTCAACCGGCGATCCGTCTTGACATTAAGCTATCACCGAAAATACGACCACGTGAGGTATTTAGAGTGAACTTGCTCGCAGACGGTGTACAACTGTTGGTTGTAGTTGCATTCAAACTGTTACTGCTTGCTGTTTTGGGTGAAAATGTTTACCCCGAAGGTCAACCGGTGGGTCATAGACGAATAAAACACACAAACTAATTCCCAGCCGAACTACAAGAGCTTACCTCAGAATGATGGAGAAATTCTAACACATGCAAACATCTGTATCTGTATAAAACAGAAGCGCTCCTGGTTTATATGAATAAGTACAGTGCCCAAAATCTGAGAAGATTGAAGAGTAGGAGCCTAGACGCAAAAGTTACCGGCGGTAAATCCCGATCCAGTTCCTCCACCGTTAGAATGATGGAACGTAAATGCCTGTAAGTTGTCACAAGCCTCAGTCAACTGACGCACCGCATTCATTGAAGGTTGCATTAACTTCCGGGCGTTTTGATAATAACCCCTTGCAAAATTGGATGCGGAGTCCTCCCACCCATTGACCAATTGTTGAGGATTGAATAAGTTCCGGTAAACACCCACCCGAACTTCGTCTGTGACGGGAAGCATAAAAATGAAGTATTTCATGATGTGCTGTATTGTTAAAATGGTCCATCGTGAATAAACACTGTCAGAAATGAAAAATCTTGAAGACGGGTATAATACCACGCCCGCCAGGACAACTTCAATCAATACACATCAGTTAACCTGAAACCAAGATGTTCGTCCCTTTGTTAGCCTGCGAAGTATACTCTATTTCATAACTAGACAGCCACTGTTATCTAGTTCGCTACATCTATCAAGTATAATTCAACCAATAACTGGGATGGAGAGACTTGGGTAGGAGGTTTGATAGGATCTACCTGGTAGCCACTATGGACGGAATCACTTTAGTGGCAGTCAAATAGTTTGCTTATTTGGAGGCTTGGACTGGCTCTACTGGTTTCTTTAATGAAGCCGTCAACGCCCAGGTGGAAAATGTTGGCCCTACAGTGTGGTATTGGTCTTTTAGTAAGGTTAGGGGTGTAAAATCCTCTAGTATGCACAGTAGCTTCTTCGGGCCATATACTTTGGTATGGTGTATAGACGAAAAAATAACAAGTTGGTTAGGTTCTGGTAGTTAAGCTGAATACGTGAGAACGTTCACTAGCAAGCCTTCATAACAGACAGGTCCAGTGTGCTGATAAGCATGCGGATCCCAGTTTGAACGTATCCTCGCTTATGTTAATACATCTCTGCTGTTGTGTCGTGCCCTTTACGAAGTACAAAATCTGTGACATTCAGGTGTTTCGGAGGAACATCAACTGCTTTCTGACTATAGCTTAAAGGCACCACTCACTTGTGGGTGGATAGTCTGCTAGATATCGCATTTTTCGTTGTAGAATCTGCTGTCCATTAACGCCGTTTCACTTTCACTTGTCTGGTATGCTCTGTGACTGTTAAATACGCATGCATGTTTTGTATTTGACCATTCAGCTGCATAGGAACCCACAATGAGTAGGGTGCGTTTCTTATTTTTATGAATTGAACACCATTCATGTCAGTCCGATTACTACACTCAGACACACTTATCATACCTACTGCTTGCGATTGATCGTTTCGGATTGATAACTTTCACTTGCTTAGTTTGGGGTCGATAGCGATAATCAACAAATTCATCCCGACAACACATATATGCGAAAACAATTTCTGGCCAGAATGCTAGTTTTAACAAAAATATAGTTGAGGCTTGGTGTTTCTTTTTGACAGCGACCGACTAGAAACGTTTACGCGAATGATTATGGTGTGAACCGGCGTGAAGATATTAATACTGTAAAATGATTTCCTAACAAATATGACTATCTTGTTTTCACTTCTCGAATAACCTTTGAGCCAATTCTGACAGTTAATTTTGTGAGCTCACTTGCGAGGCGGATAGTAAGAATGAAAACACGAGGTTGAATAACCATTGCAATCAGTCGTAGTAAAATAGCAGTAGCGATGAGAATCAAGATTCCATCCTCACTTCACTTTGTAACAGAAACGTCTAAATCTCCACTCGTCTGACCTTCCATTGGGCGTGATATATTCATCATATGTGAAGGAATTTCGGGCTCCATCAAACAGAGATTAGGTTACCAAAGACGACGGTTAAGTTGACGCACAATTTTTTGCCTTTGTTTCTAGCAGAATGGCTTAGTTCATTTTCATACCATTTGGTCAAAGCCTTGCTCTTTGCCAATTTGCAAAGTATTGCTGGAAACTTGGGTCATGACACTAGACCACACTGCACTCTATTACATTCTAAGTGAAGAGTACACGATATTTTTATGAGTATGGTTGGTCGAACAAATGATCAAGTTGAAGCTACCAGCAAACTTGCATTTTTCAATAGATTATTTACTTTTCAACCGCTGAAGCCAACGTAAATAAAACTACTGTATCAACTGAAACATGTTATTCACCCACACAAGCCGTAGTTATTTAAATCGTTTTCCCGCATGCATTGGGGTACTCCAAAAACGTTTTTCACACAATTTGGTGGAATTCAAGTTGAACGATGGTATCACGCATTTATATTTCATGATATCCAAAGTTTTAACAAAACGGTTTAGAAAAACTCAACGATACTTGGAAGGGACGTGCGTTACTGACGAGCCATTCGTCTAGTGCGACGTAGTTATCACAAAGTTCATATCTTGGTTGTGGGTAAGTCAGTTTTGCGTATTGAGATGATGAATAGGGTTTTGCCGATATCAGCTACTGTCTTATCCGAATGCAGGAAGTGTGCAATATTGCAGCTACTTTGAAGAGAAAACGGATATCTCAGAATTTTACTAAACCTACTGTACTAAATGTTTGCCAATCAGATGAATCAAAGCGGCTACCTAAAAAAGCCAATATTTTATTTTAAATTATATTTTGAAAGAATGCATCGAGTTCTCGAAACAGTGTTCGTTTCATCGTTGGAGGCAATCTAATCGTGAGATCAACTTGGCTGTTTATAAACTTTTACATAGATCATTTAAATACGTCAGATATCATAGCACAAACTCATTGATCCATCCATTGAGCGTTCACCTACAGCTGCACTCCGCTATATGCATTTGAAAAGGAATTGTGGAGTGCTCATGTGAAAGGCGATCGTGTCAGTCCTACCGACCTAACACAAGAGCACGAGCATCGCACTTAAAAGTTCAAACACAAGTGTTCTATCAGAGACAAGTATTTGTTTTGTTCAAATGATAAGACGATATCAACGTTTTAGACTAGTTAAAAGCACCACCGATAGTAAACCCATAAAGCAGCATTTGCCAGGCCATGAATAGTTGGGAAACAGAAATTCAGGTGTACAAACTGTGGACACTTGAAGGATGGACAAGGCTGTAGCGGTAAAAACATCTACACAATAAACAACTAACGCCCGATGTTATTTAGAGTATGTTTGAGACAGAATAAGATATCAAAATTTCAACACACATTGTGCGTAGTCCGTAACTTGGTTTACTGATGACGGTTAAATTCTAACGTAGAAACTTGATCACACCAAATAAACCACTTATAACCTTGGTGGTATTAGGGATAAGCTAGACTCAGACAAACAGACAAACTGGAAGGTGGTAGATAATGGGTCATTTGTAGATACAGAGAGATGGCAATATTAGGGTCGGATTGTTCATTGTAATAAATTGAGAATACTTGAAACTCGGGACAAAATAAAGTCAATATTGTCAGCCAGCTAGATCGCGTAAAGAGTTAACTGATTTTGAAGAAAGTAGATAGATAAGCTTTTGTCTTAATCTTTTGAAATTTTTGTTTCATCCACCCATCAATGGAACTCAGTTTGGTCGATCCAAGTCAGGATGCCACGTGATCAAGAGTTTAATCCTGTCAATCTTAATTGCAGTGGATTCAACTTACGCACTTTACAAGGCCTCTGTAATCATGCTATTCTATCTAGTTAAACACACTCTTCTACTTGTCTTGTTAATTTTCGCATCAGTTTCACGACGTGTATCTAAAGCGTAACCAAGGAATGTGGAATTTTTGATTACAGTCCAGTTGATTCCCAGGTGCATTACTACTGTTCTTATAGTGCAAATTTATTCTAGTTCTCGAGCCGTCTGCCCAATATAAACGTTCAACCAACAAGTTCACTTTGTTCCGTTTACGCAGTTACTAGTGTAGTGAGGACGAGCGACAACACTATACTACTTACACCACTACCATTCAGCAGCAGGACAGGAGCACGAATTTTGACAGTGAAGCAGCCGCGAGAAAAATGCAAGGAACATTACAGTACAGCGTGGTATGGAATGGTTCTTAGTACATAAAGGAACTGGGCCCTGGCGTCCATGGTAACCGCGCGGTTCACATACGGAAATCCTCTAGACCTTGATTTTTCCCGCTGGACATTTTCGTATGTACAATCGTCTCCCAATGTGTACCATAACTTTCTTGGCTACTGCTGGTCAACAGTTTAAGCACGATGTAGAACTTGAGGAGTTCCTAAACACTATCGAATAAAACTCTGTCAGAGAACCATATACTTCCATCCAGAATAGCCCCTTGTCCGAAGAATGTGTTTTGATCATTCATAGGGGACAGAAGCCTTCTGAACATGTCATGGACAACTTTTTATTTACCAACCTAATAAAGGGTTTTAGCTAACATATCTCGAACAAAACTCATAACTGCTGGCTGTCTTTATATTCACAACTTTTCTAGTCAGTCCCTCTGACTTCGCTGTGAATTCGCGCTTATTGTTCATACAGGAGATTTGATTACCATCATTAGTATTCGTGTCCTAGCATTCCATCACAAAAAACGTTGTGGGTAATCCTTTACCTCATGTATTCCGCACCACAAACAGACATCTTAGGTCTGCAACAAAGTGACTTATTTTAGTACCCGTCCGGTTTGCTGTAAAAATAGTCGGTGGCAATGGGATTGTCACTCCTCTAGCCCAAAGTAAACTGCTGGCGATGAAAGCTCTATCCGTACTCCATCTTCCTCCTTATTTTCAGCATAATTTTGTAACTGTTGTAACGGGGAATCCTGGTTTGACAAATGACCATCATTCATCAAGTATGACGGATACATTAATCAATAAGATGTGAATGATCGTAACAGCTTGTCTTACATGTTCTTAGAACATGCAGTGTGCGGATCAACTACAAATTAGTAAGATTGTGACCTTGGATCGTTTTTCAAGCTTCATTGATTTTTAATCTATCTCATCGTCTCTCAAACGCGTACAAACTGTTTTTACATGGTGCCAATTTAATCATTTGTGCTTTTTTGCCCTTTCTCGTGGGAGCCACAATTATCTCAGCAATTGGGATCTACACATTCATTTCGTAAGGAGACAGTTGAGCTAAAACGCAACGTCAAACTTTTCTTTCGAACGTCATCTCTGAGCGTATGAGAGCACAACCAGAACAGAAATAACCAAATGGAGCTTTGAACCCGTAAAAATCAGACTCTTTTAAACACTCCATCATACACTGCGCATGGGACAAAAGCACATTTAGTCAGGACAATCAGAATTATAAATTTGTCAAGTTGGAACTGCAAAAATAAGAAGGAACTACCAATCACTGTGGGTTCCGTATCGATCAGTGTACATCGAGGCACATAACGACCCGATCTGGTCTGTGAGAATGCGGTGTCGATGCCGCTGTCTACATCAGCAGTGTCTGGGTTCAGTTTGACTCCACTGGGATCCAGGCCGTTCTCCACGCAAGCCAATTCCCACACCGCGTTTCCCACTTGTAGGCCACATTGACCAAGGAAGCATTGTATAATTTGCCCCTAAAGGATAAGTGATAGAACAATAGTCAGTTACCGCAACCTCAGATGAATGCAAACTGGCGTGGCAACCGGTGATTTTCTTAAAATACTTGGTGCATGATGACTGTAGGATAGATCAAATTCAGTCCTCATCGTGTGTAGCGGTACACCAGTTATTCTCGTTGATACCTAACGGAGGTTTCATCATGAGAAAAAGTTAAACAAGATAATTCGGAAGGTTTCGTCTTTCTTCATTTATACTTACATTATGTTTGCTAGGGCGTTCTTTATAGTGGTGAGTGTCACATCCTTCAACAGACTATACGGGTTCTGATGGCTAGTAAGTGGCTTGTCCGATGTAAACTGAGCGACACCCTCAACTGATTAGAGATGGTGCTCTTACATATAATTTTCGGTTAGCCTATGTCGGAAAGAAATCTTGGACTCTAGTGTTGCTTCCGTTAGAGCTCGTCGTCAGTGTACAACTCTGTTACGGCACAGACCTGGACTCTGGCCCGCAGTTACTGTGTCACTACTTGTGGAGGTCAATCACCAAGCGAAGGTGGCTGCTCGTTTAGATCTGACAACCCGGCTGTGTCTAATATGAGATTTCTGAGCAGTGGTCAACCTAGTTTTCTCAAGGGCACATTGACCGAAGTGAAAATGGTGGTCATCCAGACGATCAACTTTAGTGACAAATTCTAACAGCGAAGCTAGGATATAGTGCTCAGTTTAAATAAACCCGCCAGAAAGTTTATGTGAATGCGAAAGTTGCGCTCAAATGCGAGTAAGGTCTATTTATTACACTGATTGTATTTTACTAGATGCACCGAGTAACACGGTCTCTGGTTGTCCTGTTTCGCAGTCACGCAGCTGATCTCAACTGTTATCAGTCTGTTCGCAGTTTCAACGGTAAACTATTTTATTTGTGGTCAAGTATACACTAGTCGTGGTTAGACTGTCTTGATACTGGTAGTCAGTTGCGCTGTTGACCATTTCTTTCCTACTAGATCCTCACTATCATGGCAGTGTTATGTCCAAAAATATACAACTTCTTACAGAAAGCTGTTAAAAGCGAATAAGCTGAAGGCGACGAACAATGATCTAAGGCCTATTCGGACTGCTCACAGCAAAATTTCAAAGATACCAATGGTGGTTTTACGTCAAAAACTTTGTCGTTTTCTCTTCATTGTAGAAAACTTGTCACCGTACTTCGCTTAGTGTTTCCGCATTTTTGTAAGACAGTCGTAGACAGAAAGAAGTGGATTAATACCAACCAGTTGTAAAAGTCAAGTAAATGGCCTACTGGAGAACCAATTCCCAGTAAGTCCGTAGTGAATTGTTTCTCAGTGCAGTTGAATTCATCATATTTATAAGCTTAAACAATACCGTTAGAAAACGAAAACTGGTAGATGCAAGCGTTTCGTATTGACTCATCAGTAACAAATTTACAATAACATGAAAAGGTTTTTTTTTACATCGAACGGTTAGGGGTGGGTGGGGTGGATAGTCGATTGATGGGTCAGGAAAGGTCATTGAGTCAAACTACTGTTCTGTTCTTCAAAGTTCTGAAGGGAACCAACTGTTTTACGATTATAGGTGTCAGCCTCGGGACTTGATTGCATATGGACCTAACTATATCTGTGTTGAAACTCATTTTGAAGATCTATTCGGTCAGTTGTGTGATTTTTTGCTAACTACGGCTGACAACCTAGACTAGCTTAAAACCGAACTCACCGATCTGACTAGTCGGTGTATCATGATTCCGATCAAAGGTCAGAATGCTATCAAGTTAAATTAAATCATAAAAGTTAGTAATATTTAAGCCAGTTAAGGCAGACAATTTAGACAGAGATCCGTATGTACACGTGATGCCAGTAGTAATGGACTAAAAGAAGTTTTATCAAATGGACACATTGGACAGTGTTACTGTAATGAAAAATCGCATAGAATGAATGAATGAATGGATGAACGATATGTTCCAATTTTTTTTGGACTACGCACGATTGAAAAGATAACGTATAACACTCCCAAACCATGTGAATCGTCAACAGTCCCCTAAGACCCAATTCTGGAATGCCATTTAGGCCTGTTCTAATGATGGCAAATGTTCCATATTATCAACTGACATGCTGGTTAGTCGCCATTCTAACTAGATAAGTACAAAATTTTCAGATCTATTCTGTTGAGGATTACTCTGAGTTGATCAGCATCAACCATGCTAATGAATTGATGTACCCCTAATATGTTCAGTTACTATTCACGTATGTCCTGCCACACAAGACATTTAATATTATCCTGAACTCGATGAAACCAATCACACTAGTTTAATATTCCCAAATGAAATTTTAAAGGAAAATTTAGTGGTATGCGCTGAAAATGTCACCTTCCGTCTTCTTGATCGCTAAATAGATGCAGCAGCTATGGACAATACACTAGGATCCACCTTAGTAGACTTTTCATGTAAAGGAATGAGCAAGGGTTAATAACACACCCAACGAGGTTGTCAAGCCTCATACGCTACACCGATGATACGCTAATATGCAGTTGTTCTAAGTAGCTAATAGATAACTCAATGCGACGCTTGAGTAGCTATCACCTTTATCCGAAGGTAAGGTGTACGTTTGAGAACGATAAGTATTTACCGATTCCAGGCACATATAAGTAGTTGGGAAGATTATTCTAGCTGTCTACGGTAAACGTACGTGGTCTGGTCAACAGCTGAACTTTGGTAGTTCCATGCCGGTTCATCATAACCGTGCAATAATGAATATCCAATACACACAGGAGAAATTAAACTTGAGCTATTCCATTGTACAATCTAGTGGTTGTTCCAAAGGGCTGTCAGAAGAATGCAGTAAAAGAAAAACCGCCATCCCAGTAGCTGGTCAATTTGAGAATAAAGGATGTTTATGTGGAACCACTCTTTAACTGTAATGATGGTAGGCATCCAAGAACACAATGACTAATAGATTTAATTAATCATCATCATCATAAGAGCCATGAGTCTGACCAAAAGGTACTGTGGCTCGGGCCGCAACTCACCTCAACAGTGACGCGGAATATCTTAGAAGGAAATGTTACTGAGGAGTTTGAAAATTACTAAAAGGCTAAACGGAAGAACTAGAAATGGTATGGATGCAGAAACGCCGTTGACTGCGACACATCGCCATCTCGGATGGCGTCTCTAACCAGCGGTTTGAGTGATCACGAGGACCCCATCCAGACATGCGACACCTACCTACTTTACTCAGTGGAACAGTCAGGGTCTTCCTAATTCGTGACCAGGTTGTTACTTGATCACCATGTGGTTTCACCCAATTGCTGATGGTCTCAGTATATAATGCCCGGTACGGTAAAAGTTCAGATAACATACGGAGTACGTGACCCAACCATCGCAAGCTGTGTACCGTGATTAATTGACTAACTGGTCGCGCATCACGAGCGTTCCGGAATACGCACTGGCGAACGGCCGCATTGCTCACGCGATCAATCCACCAAATGTGGGCCAATTGGCGGAGACAGCGATGATCAAACACAGCAATTCTGTTGATATCTTCCTTGCGAACAAAACGTACACAAATATTATAGACTTTTCCTTTCAGCGACAACCGGACGTCTTTTCGACCCCACAGATGACGCAGTTTGGCAAAGGCAACTCGTGATTTTGCTATCCTCGCTGATATGGTGCTACCCAAGTATGTGAAACTGTTCACAGTCTCAGGCGAAATACTTGCAATAAAGAAAGTAGGAGTGGAAATGTCCCAGTCTTGAAGGAATACTTTGCTTGCGCAATGACCGTGAGCACTTCTTGGTCAAACAATCGCAAGAGATGGAAAGAGCCTTTCTGTCTGGGAATAGCAGAAGGTTCTTTTCCTTGATTCGTGGTTGTATAGGCCATCGAATCGGTGTAAATTAGACCATATGTGAAAAAGACGGTTCACTTATTACCAGTCATTCGCGTGGACTTGACAGGTGGGCTGAACATTTTGAAGAACAATTCAGCTGGCCTCAACCAGATCATGTGGATGACGGGACTCGATTGGTCAGTTATTGCATTTCACATGTTACTCCGTCGGAAACAGAAGGGGTCCTGGCTATTGAAGCGTGAAAGGGCTTCTGGATCAGACCTCCTGTTTTCAAGGATGGCGGGAAGAAGTTGCTATTAGAACTGACAAAACTCCCCCAGACGATTTGGGAGACTGAAGAGGTGCCTCGTGATTAAGACCTGTCAGTAGTAACTCCCGTTTTCAAAAAATGGGCCTGAATTCTATGTAACATCGCTTTGGTGTCGACACACTAAAATCACAGAATGTCAGATACGCGAAGACCAGACAGGATTCCAATCCGGTCTGGGGTTCAATGATCAGATTTTTACCTTATGACGGATCTTGGGACATCGGCACTCTTACAGACAGCCAACAGCAGTGGTATTTTTGGACCTAAGGCTGCACTCGATTCAGTTGCACACAACGTTCTCTGGAGCTGTCTCCGTCGTAAAGGAGTACCAGAGAAATAAGTGAATCTATTGAGATCACTGTATGCTCACTCTGTAAACAGGGTGAGAGTTTATGGACAACTGTCTCGGGCGTTCATCACCTCTAGTGGTGTTCGTCAGGGGTGTCCGATTTCCCTATTCCTGTTCAATTTTATCATGGACGACATTCTGGAGGGTGCGCTTCGCGGATCCAGTGGGCTTGGTGTTGATCTTCTTCCTGGCGTTAGACTGACCGATCCGGAGTATGTGGACGACATATTCTTACTTAGTTCATCTGCCGAAGACATGCAGACTCAATTAAACGAACTTTTAACGCAGCCAAGGTCCACATACTAGACCGGACCCAGAAACTACGTCTGCCTTCAACCAAAGGAGACCACCTTGTCGCTGTTACCCCACATTGTGTCTAATAATTTATATGCTGTTACAAATAAAGTTACATAGGTAGACTCCAGATAAGCGTAATCTAGAAAATGAAAGAAGATTCAGCTAAATGGGTGCAGCAGTCCACATTACCAAAACACGACAGTTTCGTTCAAACATGTAACAAATGTATGCAGTCGTTAGACACCTCCTGTCTACTGGTCACGCCATCTATCCAGCTTGTGTATTCGAAATCCCCGTATATTGTTCTAATCCAAGATTCGTGTAGTTCGCTGAGACGGTCAAAACCAATCGATTGCAGCCGTTTTGACTGTTTAAAAACACCTGATCCAAAACGTCATCTCCTCCTAAAATTAGTAGCCCAACCCACTGACAGACTATCCACTTCACCCGCTAATCGTTTGATGCATACAACCGATACACGGTATGGCAAACTTAGTACTAATGAGTTAATGTGCGTTATGACAGTTTCGTTCAAAAACACTTGGTCCCAACTCCGTATCTTTTGAGAAAACAGTTCGGCATAGAGTTGAAAAAATTTGCCATGCAGCCCCTAGTACAACGGTCTGAAAGAAACGCCGGCTTTTTGTACGGTTGGGGAGGATAGGTTCAAACGAAAGGTTGTCGAAGTTCCACAGTCTGCACTAACTATAATAGACTGACAGATATCCATCAGTTACGATATCACAAATATCAGATATACAAGATGAAGTAGCTTCAAATTCCTACAGATGCTTATCAAAATGTGGTAGCTTTGGAACATTCTCGCATTCACGGACCAGATCAAGTAATTTCTGCTGAGTAGTTCCGTCATCACTATCAAGCCGTTCCACATGTCACAATCACGATCTATTTCGTTCAACAGGTAAGCCAACAAATTGTTCTGGTCAATGTCATGTTGTTAATTCTATCTAACTATCACGTTAGTGATTTCACACATCGATGGTTCTCTTTTACCGACATCGATTCTTACCATCCTCAACCATATTATTATGATTAAGCGCGGTCCTGTTGTCGTTAGTGCAGGTTACAGAACTTCAGCAACCACCTGTCTTGATTTAGCTTCCCAAACTGTACAGTTCACCTAGTTACAGTTGCCAACCTAACACTGCTATCGAGAGGACTTTTGGGACAGAGGGCAGCAATGACACTAGCAACTACCACTTGTATTCTGATAAGGGGACATTTGTTTTAAAGGGTTGTTTGCGCGGTCACGTGCGTGACCATGTGTGGGACCGAACGAGAAACGATATATGTCGAAATTCCACTTCAGCTGATCTGATAATTTCAAAGGAAGAATTGGGTAACGAGAACACAGACTGCAAGTTTTAATTAAGAAGAAGAAGATTATTGGCCAAAAATGTATAACTTAACGAAGTTGATGTGAAGTTAGACTAAGATCCACCGCGTGGGACACACCTCCTGGTCGATCACACGCAGCCAAAGCTAGAGGCAATGTAGTGTACACTAGTCAGCTGCAGTTGCACTGTATGTTGGATAGAAAACACAATGTCAGATACCACTGGAGTATCACTTATGTACAAAAAAGAGACATCTTTTGGTTTTTGTTGTATCCATAATCTGTTCGATAGACTTGTGCAAGATATGAAGAAATTTAACCAGAATAACTTGAAGGTTAGCTGAACCAGATCCAACACATCTTAAGGGTTCATCGATTGTGGGACCAACACCGCGATTTCTGAATCTACACCAATAAATCTGCGTATTTACCGACTATGACGTGTGAGACCCATCCACACTAC
This sequence comes from Paragonimus heterotremus, assembly GCA_013368495.1. Lineage (NCBI taxonomy): Eukaryota > Metazoa > Platyhelminthes > Trematoda > Plagiorchiida > Troglotrematidae > Paragonimus > Paragonimus heterotremus. Next base: position 60,837 of record LUCH01002550.1, read on the forward strand.
TTGACGAAAACTTGGACAGCTGGTTTTTCGTGCTCAGCCGCGCATATCATACACCCTTATTTGACAGTATCTGATGGTGCAACTGAGCCATTGTTTTTAACTAGTCTGCGAGGACTTTATATAAAAGCCCGCACAGCTCTCGCTCCCGATTTGTTGTACATGCACTCACGTACACAGGCTTGTTAATGCTGCTCGTCCCGGTGACATTTAATTAATACCCTTGATTAATTAGCTTAACGTTTTTTTCATACGAACACATCGCATCTGTCACCACTCTGTCGCGGGGTACACTATTTCTCGAAAATCGTTAACAAACGTTTGGTATGAATGCATTCTGGGAAAGAACAATGATCATCGTGAGACGTCTTAAGTTCTCTTACAGGACTTTGTTAGCTTGTCTTATTACTACCATCTCGAAATATATTGTCATTATGGAGGACCATATTGGCAATATCTAGTTTATGTTGCAAACCCATGTGACGCAGACTGCTAGTGCTATGATCCAGAAATCTTAGCTAATTCCTTCCAGCTCACCATACGTGGACCCATTTATTATAAACTCAGACTATGGAATTTCCCATGTCTATTGTGTAGCTCTACGCGTTTGCTTTTCCTCACAAAGTCCTGCTGCAAAATCATGATTCGTCTGGTCGCTTTTCACATTCCAGCCGGTCATCAAAGTTTCGAGGTCAGTACATCAAGCTCGACGGAAATATGCGCAGCCGAATGAACTTATGACCGAATGATTGAATGATATCTAGTAACTTCCGAGCAAGTGGTTGGTATTGTAAACTAGGCCTAAGAAAACAACAGCGAATTGTTTTATTCTTTCTGGATGAGAGAATATTTAATCGGAGAGTGGGGATGCAATTAGTTACAATTGAGAAACGTATGTTTTTCTATCATATTCGAGTCAGCCGGCTGATACTAACTTACCCTGCCCGTTTTACTCTAACAGTATGTTTATCTTGAGTTAACTAAACAACGAAGCTTAACCATATGACAAAGTGAGAACAATGTGAACAGGTAGAATAAACAACAACTGACCGTGGTTGTACTAGAAACGTAAATAAACATGCAAAACACCTGTAGTTAACGACGGAATTTTTTCTTAAAACATAGAAAAATGTTGTAACTTACACCCATTGAACTGGTTGTTTACAACACTACATTCACCTTCGGGCAAGTTGGTCCTTCGCACGAGCTGCGTTGCTAGATAAAGATGGATTCTGAAAAGCGACGATAATGACAAACTGTTGGATGCACTCCATAGCAAAGACGACTGTGTCCAAAAGAGACGAACACATCAAAAAAACTGAACCAGCTCTGTTTTTTGTGAGATTACAAGGTCTAGTGAACTGTATGAATTTCGTTCAGCAGAGGAAAACACACAAATGCGGGAAAAACATGCATTCCTCCAATAAGCACTGTACCCGCGTTTGACTTTAATAAGACAGAATATGAATAAGCTTGATTAGTTCATAATGTATCTCAAAGTCGGAAAATTGAAGGCCGTTCTCGACTCACACAGTAACGTCTCTCCGCAGTTGAGGCATCCTGTATATAAGGCTTACATAATGTGACTACACACGTCTTTGTCTGTTCAATCACCGATATTTAAATTCACCAACTGGTACACCAACTGGCATCTACAAATGGGCAAAGATCACGACAGCGAGCATGCATTTGGTAGTTAAGCCAGTCCGGTTTTTCTATCTTGAGGAGGTATAACTTGGGCGGTTGGTTAATGTACAAAATAGGTCATACCATCGTCTGTCATGCCGAACACTTTCCAGATTTATCAGGCGATGGGCTTGCACATCAAACTGAACAGCTATTAACTTGTCGAGACGTGAAGTCAAATACTGGTCCGGCTCTCATTCTGGGCTAGGACATCTGTGACTTACACAGCCTATATATGAAGATGTTAGATGAGATTGCAACTAATCGGGCTCAGCGGTGTGAATCATACGGTTGATTGATTCGGTTGTCTGTAATGTACACCGAGTTACATGCATCAGACAGTTAAACTGCAAGGGATCTGACTAACTCTCGCGATCACTTTGGTTGTCTGGTTGCAACTCTCAGGGTACTTCTTATTTTACGTTTACTACAACATTTTGTTGAAAAATGAGCACTACCTCTGCCCATCTTTTTACGTAAGTTTGAAGTTACATTTATTTTTATGTCCGAGTGGCAGTTAAGCATTAGTAGTAACAATAATGAAACCGTGCCGCAATGGTGATAATGATTTTCAAACGAGAAGGGTGGTGTATTCAATATTCTCCGGCTAAAGTAACTATAACTTCGATATCTACACCAAGGATCACACTAGCACTGCTTCCTGGCGGTATAACGCAAAGATGTCCATTTTCTACGTATGAAGCATTCTGTTGTGAACAACCTGTGATAACGTCATACTTAGTCATCCTTTCCTAAGTCAGCATTAAAACATCAAAAGCCATACTAGGGGGAATGGATCACCCTTCTTGTTCTTATTGACAGATTACATAACCAGACTGCCAAAATCCATATGGAAAGCACAGGCTATTTTATTACATCGGACGGGTGCCAGAAAAGGAGAAAAGTTGCAAACTACGGTCAGGCTATCAACTTATTTTCCTTTGTGGTTGCGTAGACAATGTGAATATCACTGAGAGATGTCTTAACAAAAAATTTACAACGCCTTACGGGGACCAATCAGAGGTACGTATTAAAAATCGGCGTTGTACAAAATTACTAACATTCTAGGCGTTGACATTTCCGGAGGCCTAGTGAAATCAGATCCAAAACAAATCAAACTCTTGACAGACTTGATTTCCCGCATGGCCTCAAATAACATGAACCAGCAATTGTTACCTTTACCCACTAATCGCACTAGCGTCCACAAGTTTTGAGTAAAACCATCTGCCGTCCTAATGTAAAACGTCCCCCTTAACGCACTCTTTTCAGATTTCTGTTGAGCAATTGTAGGGTGAGTTACTGAGTGCACCCGTCATAACACCTGACGCCCAGGCAAGCCCTACTTCTACAGACAGACAGTTCTGACTTCGATTGCTGCTACAGTAAACTAGAATGGTAGATCTGTAGCTTTTAGTCTAGAAGGCTTTCTAGACTGAAAGACAACATTCTGTAATGGACAAAGATGCATACGTAGCTAGGGAATCGGTTACAATGTGACGACACTACCTTCCAAGAAATCACTTCCAACTCATTTCGAATGAACAGTCTGTTGCGTTTATGTAGAATGTGCAACAAAAGGTAAGACTCAAAAACAAAAAATTCAATGTTGAAGCTTAGAAATCTTCTTGTATTAATACACCAGGGTCTGTCGCCCAAAAAGCGATAACACAGTAGACACATTGTCTCGGAATCATCGTACTAATGTGTTGAACCGTGTCGATCTGAAAAAATTATAACCCGTCAGAGCATTTTTGACGTGCAAAGAACTTGCGTTTTGGGAAGGTTTAACATAAATTCCTAAAGACAGTGGCCGTCAGTAGTGCGGCATATTTCGCACATTCCGTCCCTTTTTGTAAGTCAAGATGTTTGTTGTCAACCTTGAAACTGTTTTTGCCAACTTTTGACATGCGACCTCGCATTCCTCGTGAATGGCGCTTTTTCCCAATCCAACAAACTTAGGAATTTTCTCCACGGCTAAATTCTCCGAACTTCATTACACAACTAACGGGCCAGCTATCAGGCAGGCCACTTGTATCCCCACTCTTTGAAAGGGGCTCACATTTTTATTGAACTTTTAATGTTTACATGTCAGCCAATGGGGTTTTGTCCATCTTGACGCTTCGAAATTTATAAGGCCATTAATCTACACGATGACTAAGGCGCCGATTCACGGAAGACTTTTGGAGTACAATCGATTATCTACGTAAACTACCCCGTTACCAATTGGCTGAGATCACCTGGTCCAGTTCTCAAAACGGTATTTGTTTGGTGTTCGAAGTATGACCCTTTGGAGGCAGAGGTCAAGTCAGTCAAATGGAAGTCAAAGCACGCGCTCGTACGTTTATCTGAAACAGAAAAGGAAACTGAGTCCGTCCTTCGTTTAGCTCTCTTTGATGAAAACATCGACCACGCAGCTAGACAACCTGAGGACACGGTATTATTTTTAGTTAGTTAAACTGATTTAACTATCCACAGTAATAAGAACAGAATCATTGACAACCAAGAGTGTCAGAGTACAAGTCCTGGGCAGGAACTTCGAACTACCAACATGCTGCTTTGAAAGACCTTGTGGGGCAACAACAAAGAAGGTGTGTATAACCTGGAAAATAGAGAGGGGTGAATTCTGTTTGTGGTATAACGTTTGCATTCCATTCTTCCCATTTACGCCCAATCAGTTCTCTTGTTAACAACTGCCCACACCGGTGTTTGATGATTCACTACATCACATCCAACCACTACACAGGCCTAAATGCTGAGTGATGTTTACATTTCACAAGTTTTAAACACTGCCTTTCATCGAAGCCAGGGTTCACACACTTTCTACAATCACGGTTGTATCGTTGTTTTTGTTTTACCACAGTGAGAACGGATGTCGTGAACTGTGCTTTAGCGGTGTTTCGCTTTCCTCGCTCTTTTTTCCAGGTCAAATGCATGCCTCAGTGCGAAGATCGACAGAGCCTATTAAGTGTCCTTTTATATTCTTGATCTCACCAATATAGGTTACGCAATCCAATTCTCTGAACCACCGCAGAAGTTGCAGTTTCCAAGTCTCTATTACTATCAGCCACAAAGACAAAGTTGTAGCTGTAAGAGATGCTGAACCGGCATGCAAAGGGTAGATGACAGTGGACTCCGTTCAATAATGACTCTCCCATCTTCCATTTTGTGGGACTGCAAACTAAAGGGCAGCTTTTTTCATACATATGTACATATATTACACAAACTTCAGAAAACAGATCCACTTTAAAGTCCTGAAACATACGCAACTAAAAATATGAGTGCGTTGAAGAAAACAGAGCAACAGAAGATATGCACAGCCTTCTACTGCACACACTGTTGGTGTTATTAAAATCTCGCACAATCGCTTTTTCATCTTTCTTTCGTTTAAAAATATTTTATAAAATGACCATTTTGACCGTCATAGCAAGTTGCACAACAGCATTCCAAGATAGGGTGTTAATTGTTTTATGTGCTTTGACCTTTTGATGTGGAACATAGATCACGCTCGGACCACAGATTCCTCTGGTCTTTTTACAGCCCACCCAGACTTTCCTCTTACATTACCAGCAAAGTTACAACTTTTAAGTTAAGCAGAGACTTCAACTTGATCGAGACAGTCACCGTCGTTAATGAATGCTAGCATGAACATCTGAATAAATACTTTACAGCTAAAAGACTCAAGGCACACCAATATCGTGAGTGCCAAGAGGACTAAGCAAGTTCTCGGCCACATGTCTGCAACCACATAGGCTTTACATACGACACTGTCTACTGTCATACTGAAGGGGAATGTGAAACCAAAATCTTGTTTTGCATATTCCACTGAAAATAACGTCTGGTGGCAGTCGTCTGTTAAAAGCCTCATATCCACCAGGGATGTGACTGTATAATGTACCTAAAATGAACGCATACCTCTCAAGTACCTAAGTTTTCAGCTCTGTCAGCAAAATCTAAGATTGTTCTGATGTTCGGAACAGTCGATTATGTTCGATCACTTGAAGGCGAACATTTAACATATATATCCATGATCTGAGCGAACTTCAACTCGCGTCTATCAACACTATGCTTTTAGATACCCCTTGAAACAATACAAGCATTAAGAGTTTAGGAGCGCCTACCACTCCATCCATCGCAGAAAACAGACGTTACCTCGGTCGCCTAGGTGCCTCCGGTTGGGTATTCTAGAAAGGTAGCTTCTTCGAGCTCCACAGCCGAAACCGTTATTGCATGCTTGTGATGTCTACAAATAGGTACAGTTCTCCTGCAAAATGAACTTTCATAAATTGGACTGCAGTTACAGTTGACCACATATACAACATACCAAGTATCAGTTAGCTGAATCGTTTCCGCTCCACAGCACAAGTTGTCAGGCTTCTAGTCGAATGGGAGGAACACATATGAAACAAACATCATTCCCACGGTTTTGTTGAACAGTAGTGATGAGGGTTAAAGTTCACTTTTTTGATCCTTTAGTCTTTCAACCACCCTGTAAAATTATGCATGTTTACAAAGATATTCCATCTTGAACATAATGTTACATGGTAAGACGACTGCAAATGCACGGTTTTTATGGTTTGAGACCAGGCCACTTTCCGTCGTTCTGTGGTATTCTCCAACTGTGGGTGATTCCGGTTAAAAGTGCCCCGTTGCACTGCTCGGTAGTCGCTTCCTCTGTCTAAAGGACATGCAGGCAAGCAGCAAGGTTGCTTACACGTGGTTCAGTTCACATGTCTGGCCTTTGCGGAATATGAATTCACAGTCCTATACACTGTTCAGTCGGCCCATCTCGAAAAGTGTGTTATATTCAAGTTTCTTTCTTGTTAAACCCCTCTAGAAGTGCATATCTTTGTCACATCAGATATTTGAACTCTGGCCAGATTTTCACGAGACAACAATATTGACCAACACACTTTACATTACGTGCTTTACACTAGGCATTAGTAATTCCATTCCAAAATGCGGCAAGGATATGCATTACTAATGAACTCTAACGAGTAGGAAACTCGAGAATAAAGTTTCTATCCGAAAACGAGCTGACTGAAAATTCTATTGGGCTGTGACAGATGTCAGAAATGATGCATTGTTGAGTCTATATGAATCCACTTCCCCGACTACTCGCACGTACAGTAGTAACGAAAAGATAAAATAATCACGACAAAATTATAATTCTACCTATACATCTGTAAGGAATCAGTAAGACGTGATATGAAATTTGGCCTCAGCACTTTCACACATTAGGTGAAATTCGAACGAAATGCTAATATGTTGGAAATGGGACCCATATGAGCTTCCTTCAAAGCAGGGTTAAATTCAGTAGTTGCTTTAAAACCTTTGCTTACTTTGTAAGCCAGTGGTTTACGATCAAGACTACAGGCCAGAGAGGGTGAAAGTGCAATTCACGGAGGAGGTCCTTACAACCTCTTGAAATATGACATTTGGATGAAAGCAACATTTTGCTGAAGTATCAACCTGAGCTATAAAATGCATCTTGTAGTGTTAAAAGCTACTCGTAATGTATCTCACCGAATTATCGTTCCTTTCACTTTGCCTCATATTTCCCCCGATCCTCAGAGTAACTCGTGACGACACTTCTGAACTTCCAGGATAACTTTGCAATCTATCATATGCCCAAGTGGATTAAGTGTTAACCCAAAATCTTCCTCTTTCCAAACTCATTTTGTTTACTGACATGTAGCGACACGGAGGGAGTGGAATATATTGGTAGTGTAACCCGCGATCGAAACTTGTAAGAGCACACGGATCGAATTTGAAATGAAGGTTAGGTTAACGCTCCAAACAATTTTCCTAGTTCAACAGATAGTCGGACGATCAAGGAGAACAACTGTTTTAAACTGTTACTACGTGTTGCGAAATATTCCTTTTGATGTAACCTCTACCTCCTCTTCTGACTGTATGTTACAATAGTCACATTGCAATAAGTTAACGCTTACATCACCGGCTAACCTATCAAGCCATTATAATGGCAACTGGACGATAAAGTCTATCCAATTCTCGGGTCACAAGAAGCTTGCGTTGTCAGTTAGTCTAGGTTTAAACTCTTAACAAGAAGAAATGTGTTAGGCCTTAATTTCATCGGTAAACCGTTTTAAAGAGTGTACCGAAGAGAACTCGGACAGTTTCGTGTGTATTAATAGCTAATGAGGACAACATCTTTGCCGTTAAAATGCAAATTATCTAGCCCATGTTTTCACACCAGTGACGCCTCAAACAAATCGCATTTTTGTATTTTCTATGCTTTCAACAGATACTATCAAACGACAACTTACCCAGTCGAGTATATTTAGAGGTCCATGTCACTAGTACCCTTGGATGTATATTTTTCAAATGTCCAAATCAATATTTCACGTGATCTGGCTTATTGGACGAGGCTCCTTTAAGTGCTCCAATCTGTCTGATTCCCATGGGTTATTGTCAACCGACTGCAGTGCGCTAGTTTTTGACTATGAGGATTTCCATACCCAGACAAACCAAGCTGCGTTCGCCTTAAAGAAACGGTGTGTGGCTTTCAGCAATATTATTTTTGATGGCCACAAAATAAGAAACATTCCACAGAAATGCTAAACATCTTCGAGTTCCACCTTCCTCGTCTTTAATGGTTTTTAAGGAGAACTTTCAAAACAACTAACCTCAATTCAAAATACTAAGATAGACCACTCGACCTTATTCAGTACTGCTTAATAATCTCCTAGATTTCATCATCTCGGGCAGCCTTCTTTAACATGGACTGTCCCCAATCAAATGTGGTTAAGAGTGGAGTTCAATCATTCTAACGATTGCTACTGGTGTAAGATTGAATCTACTAATATATAGGTGTTATATACAACATACATTTATACAGCTCTCATTATCGAATCTCTTGCGTTTTGTGCCTCTCTAGTGAGTTCCAGTTTTGTCTCTCGATACAACGTCAGCCAAGTCGACCATCATTCATGACATCCGTGTGGTTGGTACTTTCGTTAAAGCGTTCAGTGTGCCGGGGTGTTGTCATTACCTCTCCAACTTTATGCCGACAGGGTCTGTCAGCACCAAAAAGCCGATCTTTTCTCGCCTGCCCCCTACTTCATACTTCAGTTCTTCTCACGCGAGCAACCGACATACAGTAAGCAAAAGCGAAAGAAATGGTTGCTTGTTGATTCGTATATACTAAAACTGCTGCACACGTCTAAGATGGGCTACTAGAAGTTCTCATCAAAGGTAAGCACACTGATCCATTCATTGTGAATACTCAGGGTTGTATTCATAGTTCGCCGCTCAAAGTTTGCAGTACTTCCGCAAAGCTGTATCGGCTACGTAGATATGCTAGATAATGGGGTTTTAAAAATTGCTGACAATTTATTCACTTAGAAAGTCGCCACAACGATGGCGGAGGCATAATGAAGTGAACGGAAGTTCACATCTTCTAGAATAGGGTAGTATTAGCTGATGCACGGAATCTATGGTAACAAAGAGACTTCTCTCCGAAGCATAAGGTTCGCGTACATAAAGCGAACTTGAGGGCTGTTCTATTTTGCACCTCTGTAATCTGGCAGTTTGGAGTAAAAGACAGGAACTACCTTCAAGTATATGTTCATCGAGGTCTGAGTGCAGTCACTTGCCTCATGCGACGCCTACAGATAAAGAACAAAGAGATTATGAAACATATTTCTCGGGTTGTATCTGACAAGCTGCGTTGTTTAATGATGAACTGTACACAAACCTATAATGTTTGGCAATGTACTAAAGATATCAGCCAGACATCTGTCCAAATGATCATTTTTGTCGATACTACGGCTGGTTGAAACAAAGTACAAACTGCACAAATTATGACGGGATAAATAAGTGTGTTCATTTATCAATCTCAGTCTAGACCGGATTCGGTTCCATGAGTTCGGTCCTCACAAATTACAGACATGATGGGTGAAAACGTTAAGCGAGATGACCACTAATCGACTTTAGTGTCATAAATGTTATCGTTATTTGTTCGGGCTGTCTGTGGTTTATTTAATAATTTATTTGATCTGGTGAAACGGCGAAAGCCATGAAGATGCGGATGACGCCTTGCTTTCGTTAGCATCTCGATTATTCGCTTACAGAGTATAAGCATCTTGATGTTGAATGTTTGAGTACAGACAGAGTTGTCTTTAGCAGTCAGCTTTCCCTCTTTCCCGTCTTCATTATAATGATCTGGCAGTTTTAGTGTCAATATGGACCAGTAGGGCATTGCTGTCTTTGATGAGTATGTCACGAACTGGGTCTGCTACACAAGACTATCACCAGATGCACGTTGCCTGTCTACATTTTAATCAGTCCTAACTCTTGAATAATGTTCGTAACACAAACACGGGCTGTACATCACCTCCGACGCGTAAATGGAAAAGTTTCAGCTTGTTGCAATAAGCAAATGCAAAAGTGAAAGTTACTTTAGGTTTGTTTTCTTTAAAGCGATACCATTCTTAAACTTTACATTATTTGTAGAAGTACGTCCATGCTGGGCATTCAGTCTTTTAACGATTTCATATTGTTGTTGGTGGATACGGTAATATGGCCGTTTTGTATCTTCAAATTGATCAGGTCAAGAGCGGAAGACGCTGCCATTGTGGTTAGAAAGGTCAGTGCTAGAAACTCATCTATAGTTTAATAATTTACGAATATGAAGTAATTCAGTTTCCAAACGTTTTTCAAGCATTTACAGCGCGAATATTAAGTTGATCATATGCGGAAGATCAGTGGTACTGACTTTTGTACAGGTATTGGAATTAAATTCAAGGATAATCTTCTGAATCATACACTTCCAACGCCTTATCCTGATAGCAAAATTCTCAGCTGTGTGTTCAGACACTTGATAGAAGAACGATTGCAGCAGTTATCCACGAAAATGACTTTCCTATTTTTTAAGTGACACAAGACAATGATTCGATCAACCAACCACTCTGTGAAAATGTTTGTTTTCAGAGATTTTCTCCGAAACTTTGCTCACGACTGGAGGGTGTTGGATACCGGCGAGGCAGAGCCGTGTTCCAATGTTCACTATAACTAGTCAGAGGTGGCGTTCGGAGAAGTTTACATTTCCCCCTATATGATCAATAAATTTGTGCAGTCAGGAAATAGCTTCAACAGGGAATATGTAGGTCCCTTCTACAGTAAGTTGCGTTTTTCCCACACTACACATCCGAACAGGCAAACCGTTGCAAATTTCTGAACAGTCTAACCAGTGGCTGAAAGTAAATTGGCGTTCTCCGTTTTTAGGTCATCTTCAAATGAATTCTAGTGCTTCTTTTCCGCCAAATTTCAGTTATCAAAAATGTGTCTCTTTCAAATTTTTCTGCACGGCCCCTATTCTCTGTCCTCAGCGGTAGGCATGAAATCGAAGTGTCACTAGATCGTGCACCGGGATACTACCGCACTAATGCACAGTCAGTCTCATCATAACCGAATGACCTCTATTTTTCTTACATTGTTGTTTTCAATTTGATTTCCTGTCTTTGAAGGCCGCACTATCCTTGGTTTTAACAAACGGGATGACTGTACGGTGCATATCAATTAGCTGCACGATACATGATCTCGCTTGCTGAGACAAATTCCTGGGGACGCGGAAATAATAACAACGAAATGAAGTTCGTGTTGTGCACGTGACAATCAGTTGCTGAATACAGTACTCACTTCAGCTTTATTGGTTATTAACGTTTTAATAAAACCCTCAATGGGAATAATTGCCTAAAAGAATAGAGTAACAAAAACCAAGATATGTGAATGATTACTGGTGAGTAGTTAGGGATTTTGATTCTCATTTAGATTGAAGATCGCCCACAACTGATCTCAACTGTCGAATTCCCATAAACTTTCCAGTAGGCACCTTTGGAAAAGAAGCACTAGAATCGAGTTTCGCTTTAATTAGAACTCGTCGGTAGTGCATATCCTTGTTACTGCCAAAACAAGAACTCCGGTAATTCGCTCATAAGGCAACTATGTTGACCACTGCGCCATTCACCTCACATTAGACATAACCGAAAGTTCAACCACTTTCCCTTGTGAGTAATGATCAAGTTGCTTGATCGTCTCATGAGGCGACACAGTAAGTGTCCCGGTAACTCTGCTTAGTAGGTTAATGATTTCTGTAATCTCAATCCTAGTCGTGGGGTTATCGACACGTTGAAGCATCCTCCTCTCTCAAATGCCACATCCGATTCGAAATCAATAATAGTGGACAAATGGTGGACCCAATTGAGATTGTACACGGTTGATTTCATTTGGACAGTGTCACCGGTACTGATGATTTATCGGACATGAACTTCGGAGTACACTGCGTAAATGAAATGAGGTCAAAGATCTGGATATATGCAATGTGGAAGGCATAATCCTACACACGTAAACAGACCTTTAAATCGGTGCAACCTATTATTCTGTCCTTGGCACCAAATAACCCAGTGAACTATTCATAAATAGTGTTCACAAATGGTTCAGTCGACAATGAATTTGTGCACAGATGGTGATAGATTGTGCCACCTCATCCATGTGCGTCCCACTAGGGGTCAGCTGCTACGTGTATAGTGGACTCAAGATTTCGAGGACTGAATCTCGGTGATGCACGAACTTTGTGCTAGCGAGGAGAGATGAGCAACGAGCAGTCCTGTCAAAGACAAAAATGAAATGTATTACGATTAGCTTCCGGTGCAGAACTCAAACTGACGCTTAACCGTAGCGTTCCCACGTGAACTGTTCAGTGTACGTTGGAAATTCTCTGGCGGTTAAGTATTACAAAGTGGATAGAACCAGTTGACTGAATCGTCTACAGGTAAAGCACCAGTTTTATGGGCTGAGATGTACACTTTTCTTATCCACTACAAACTGAGAATTTCATTTTGGTTCGCATGCTGTCTGAACTCATTCTCCAATCGGGGTCTTATTTTACTATCACTAATACATGGGTTAACGTTAGAACAGTTCAGCCTCTACTCTACTGAGTAACGGCATGCTGTCATATTTTGAACACGTCCCCTAGTTAACCTACTGTTTATGGTAAGACAACATACATCATTATACGCAGTAATTTCTTGCTACTCACTCTTTGTAAATCTTCACTCAACGTGGACAAGCTTCGCGGTTTTATGTGCGTATTGGCATATAACCCAAATTTAATCTTCATGCAAGTTTACGTCAACAGCAACCTCTACACAGTGTTGCTGATACCACCGTACTTATCCGCAAAACTACTGCAGTACATCATCATGCGATGATGTTCACTTAATACTTCCGAGTACGCAGATGGCGCGAGGATCATCCATTCGAAAACCAACATATGGGGTGTACGCTTCAATACTACAACAAACAAACACACATTGATCCAAAGGCGTCATTTTTGTTACAGATGCCACAACTCAATTCACATACGGAAGAAGTACTTTCATTTCACAACTCACTCCAATGTTTCTTCCTGTATTTCTCCCGCGGATACTTCAGTGTCAAAATTCATGCTCCTGCCTCACTATTGATTAGCAGTCTGAGTAGCATAATGCGATCGTTCGCTCTCGCAACAATAGCAGTCTTACTTCCACCGCGCTACAACCCCTTCTTGTTACCAGAATCAAGCGATGTACTACAGTGCAGAATCTGCGGGGCAGGAGCACTTCACACTAAACCATCACACGTTTGTACCACGAGGAGAGCCGACTTTCATACACTGCGCTTAATTCGTGTTACATAAATGCTGTTTGGTGCAAAATTGGTGCCCAGCTTTTTATCACCGTTTGTTTATTTTCACTCTGACTATAGATCAACATCGACTTGTCAGTACGGAAGATATTGCTGCAAGAGGGGATAACCCCTAATTTTGTCACGCGGCATTTGACACTATCGGCAACGGCTTCCATGTCTGTACTGACCCTACCATCGGCTAGTAGGAGTGGCGATAAAAACAGTTTGTTAATCGCGACCGTTTCTGCAATCATAGTGTGGTGACCAAACTTGTATGGTGCACGGTTCCGGAGGGCTTAGCTGACTAGGATTTCGGTTTGACCAAGTTCAACTTTTCCGCAAAAGCCAAATACAAACAGCCAGAGCAACTTGGACTTCGCTCATTGGTTTCAAAAGTTATCTCCGATCACCCATAAATCAACCGGGGCTGCTGACCTATCATTCTCTACGGTCGAAGTACCACAGTAACCCTAAGAAGCTTGAAGTAGATTAGTATAAACCCACTGAATGTGGCCGTGATCGGAGAGGGTTTTCTGTGTCTTACTGACTGCTCTCTTAGCTGGACTTGACATTCACTGGCAAGTGAGTTGGACTTTTGAGTCACAGATCAGACATAAGGCCCCTTAAAACCCCCATACCCTTTTGGCATCACAGGTCAGGCCTTGGATTCAGAGGCTCCGAGTGGGCTAATTCAAACCTGCTTGTGAACGCAGGATGCTGATTATCGGAACAAGGAGGCTACTATGTCGCTGGATCGATGCAACACAGGAAGGCCAGAATGTCGTACCGCACTGATCATGATGGATCTGGCCAGTAAAGACAACGACGCCACAATCCTTAACGAGGCGGCGCTGCGGACAAAAGTCGGTTCCGAGAAGGGGACTATTGGTACACCTTTAATTGGATCCGAAACTTACAGGTAAGGTTATGTGCCATGCACCGTACTTGGACATTTCGACCGATCTCAACGATTACGATATGCGTACCTAGCTTGCTTTACATGCTTTCATTCCGTTAAAGGTAAAATAGGAATCAGTTACCAACTGTACCAAATGTAACGTACATGGCCACCAGTAAACTACACAAGGTTCATCTTGGTCGTCAAGGCTTTGAAAAATTGCAGTTTTAAGTAGGTCCAGCAAGGAATTACAGGTGTAGACAATAGTGATCTATTGACGACACAAGTGAGAGTGACCGAAAACTGATAAATGGTTAACAAGAAAGGGTTGTACACTGTCGAGAAGGTGGGGGAATGAAATAATCTTATGCAACAACACAACAAGAACACTGAACTAATAGTAACATTTGAAACATTGGATTGTCTTTATCCAGTTTTTCAAGACGGCAACAAGACGCATATTGTGAGATACGAGCATTTCGTCTATTCTCATCAGTCGATTACATAAAACATTAGGTTATAAAGGCTAAGCACGTGGTGACGTACAATTGTACTAACTTGAGAGAATAACATAAACTCATGGCTACTGTTCCTTGACACCAGTGTTAGGTTGACTACCATCTGTTTCTGTACACAATAAATTGGTCAACAACAATTTATCGCGAAGACTTAAGCAAAGGTTAGAGTATGCTTGCTGGTTAAGCGATACACCGCACAAGTTGTCTTCTCAACGTGGATAGTGTGCCTGTAGACGTCAGTTGATTCAACAGTGGACAGCGCGGTTTTGCTGTTAGCGAGTCACTTTAGAATGAGATTCGAGATACATGTTTCAAATGTTCGCACCGTGTGGTCGGTGTACTGGACTTTAAAAGCTCAAGTAAAATCAGAAGTTACATATCAGCAGTTGCGTCTCACGTTACCTTATTTACACGTCCTGAACTCTTTCGCAGACACAACTCTCTTAACTTTCTACTAGACCAACTATCCGGCATAAAGTGTTCGGATAGAATTGCTGATCAAATGAGTCCTCTGAGGGCAGATGAACCACACAGCGTCAGCACCAAATGGTGTCTGTGCGCTTGCTACTTGGTCTTGTTATGTCTAAAACGTCTCTCACTGTTTACAATCTCATTATACGTCACACTAATACTACAAGGAACTCGTTCTATGATCTGTTTCCCGTTACAGTCCGCTCGATGCTGATTGGCGACCGACTGTTTCTTTTGGGGGATTATAAAAGTCGGGCAGTGTGCGACTCAGCAGCCTGGTCGGATATCCTTGGAACACATGGCATTTGTACGGTCAGCGGGAACGGTGGTCATCTGTCCTGTTTATGTGCTATCCATGAGTTGGTTATGGTAAACATCACTGAGTTACTGCGAGCGGCCGGTCAGGTACGAGTCGTTCACGCACATTTTCTGGTCTTTTATTGTAAACTATCCAGAAGACGGCAAGAATTAAATGTTAAATGACTAAATAACTTCAGTACGGGGGCTATTTTTCAACTTACATAAATAGCTCATTTCATTGGTGCTGTCTCTCTTGCATTCCTGAATATATGTGGCAATCTCTCGAGAAACAGATCGCAGCAGTAGCTACTAGGACGATGGGTATCCAGTACTAGAAACGCCTGGATAGGTTCGACGATGACGATGCAATGATTTAGAATACGTCAGTAGAGAAGAATGGAGCGTTTTGCTTTTGAACCATGGGTAGAAGCAATGAGAACCAAGCTGCGGGACGCTCATCTTCAGTATACTGAAGGGATTCGTAAGAGTACAAACGACCGATGGATAAAAAAAGGTGAGCCATGGTGATTACACATGACAAAAGACGTTCAACGATCCGCTTGAAACGATCATTGGCCCGTTCATTCAGTCTACTAAAGCCGATGTGTACGGGGACTTTCACATTTCGAATAAACGATCAGTGGACATAATGGTGTTCTAGCACAAGCGCTTTTTTCATCATACTAACTCGGCAGGAGACAACTGTCTGTGTACTAATGGACAGCATGTCACAGTAAGTTAACAGACGATCACTTACTGTCGCCCAGACCTGGTAAATGTCCAGAGGACCAGTAAACAACCACAAAATGGGAAGGCTGTGGAGAAATTGAGTTGACAGAGCACGGCGGCCCTGTTCTCGAGCATTATGTTCCACTTTGTTCCTTCTATCCAGAAACAAGGAATGGTCCGATGACAGTCCAACGTTTCACCATATTTTTATTTAAGGTGTGGAATGTAACCAAAACACTGGCAGCTGTTAAAGCATAAGCCCACTGGACCACAATGGACAGGTCCCTGTAGCAATTCTACTAATTAGGCTTGATGAGGAAATCTTAGAAACGAATGCTCCTAAAGAGCATTGTGGAATTCAGGTGATTGGTCACATGATGCACATGGTGTTCGCCACTTAACAGATCCGACAGAAATGCCGTGAACGCAACCAGCTTCCTTATGCCCTTCACCAAATATTTCACGGATGCGTTTATCTTCGTGATATGCTTGTGCGCGTCCCGGTTCGACGACAGATATATCTATGCACGTATTGCTGACTTTGATATTTCTAAACGACTGTTTCTCTTGCATAAAATTCCCAATTACTTCCAGCAACATGTTACAACGACTTATATACACTATTACTTTTCGAAGTGAAGGTACGCTAATTTGCCAAGGAATGCTTTCCTCTGCATTGCTATATCTTGAATATTATGCGGTGGACATTTGCAGCGCAATCCAAACTGAGAAGTCAACCTGCTAGAACATCTCTACACAACTGGATAGTTGATGGGGAATCGTTGGGCTGAGCTCAGATACACATATGGAGTGAATGAGTCTGAATGGGGTCTAGCTAGCTAGATAGATGAAGAGGACCGACCAAACATTTCACGTGATGTCGCTACTAATGTAGATCAATACTTGAGAATCAATCCATTTAGGCCTATTTGAACGTGATCTTGTTTATTTCACCTGGCTTCCTTGTACTCTCCTTTGAAGATCAAACATAATGCCAGTAAGTGTTCTGAAATTGCATGCTTTAGTTAACACATGTAATTGTCAATAGTATATTTAGTGTCGTGTCGTGGTTTATTATTGCGAGAAAATTCAACTCAAATCGAGTCAGTGATTTACATTATAAGGTACTGTACATACTTTCATATTCAGCCTTATTTTTATATACAGTTTGCACTACTTTTCCTTGTACAGAATGAACATCACTTGCTTGAAATGATTCTGCTTAGCAATACACTTTTGGTGCACGCTTCTCGTCTCCTTGACGTTCCTGTTTCGCATAGATTGGGATTGCCTGTAGCGAACTATTCGGCTACTGTGTTTTGAACTTAATACTGGCATTTATACTTTTGTACTGGGTTAGTCCCCTACAGCATTATTTGTTTAGATATATGAACTTTCAGTCACTAGTAACAGCGAATGTTCAACAAGGATTGGAAAAATAAAATTTTAGGGAGCACACTGATTAAAATACTAGTGGAAGTGTAGAACTTTGAAGCTGACGATGCGTAAACTAGTAACAAAAAATTTCATTTTTCTGCACAATCAGAGGAGTAGATTAAGTGATAAAAATTTCGGGTAATCTAGGGGTACATCGAAAAGTTGTATGCATGATAATGGTTCTGTAAGATCCTAAATGTGGATCTCGTAACAAATAAGGTAAAAATTGTGGCAGACTAGAGAAAAGAGGATAACTAGTAGTACAACGATTCCTTCTAAACTGCTTGTATCATTTCAAATGACATTCTGTAAAAACGTAGATATCGTACTGTCGTTTTATGTAGAAATCACATGGACCAGTTCAAGGACTTCAGATCCTTCTCACTAAACACGAGTCAGCTTCAGGAGAGCAACTCGGATTTAAGAAGATATTATTAATCCTTTTAATTAAATAGTGTATGTGTGGTGGTTGACTGAATGTCATTGCCTTCCAGACAGATCAATGGCCACTTGGGATTAGTAACGTGGTCAACCAACGGCGACGTACGTTGTGTTTGTAAATAACGTCTTTACTGCACCACCCACTCAGATCAAAAGGCGGACTATACTCACGGTTATTAAAGTTACGATCACGTGAAATGTAGTTCGTATCTATCACTACGACTATGTTCATTCGGCCCTTTGGTTTCTAGCTATTATATTTCCTATTAATGGTGAGTAGTAGGGGATTTTGATTTTCATATAGATTGAACATCACACACAATTGATTGCAGATATCGCATTCCTATTGACTTTCCAGTCGTTCCCTTTCGAACAGCAGAAGCACTAGATTCGAGTTTCGCTCTCATTAGATCTTGTCAGAAATGCATATCCTCGCCACTGCCGGGACTTGAACCACGGTCACGCTGTTCATGAGGCAATCGTGTTTACCACTGCGCCATTGGCCTCCCGTTAGGCACATTAGGCAATGGCGAGGATATGCATTTCTGACGAGTTCTAGTGAGTGCGAAACTTGAGTCTATTGCTTGTGCTGTTCGAAAGTAGCCGATTGGGAATTTCTAACAACTCTGTTTTCTCCGGCCTGAATTGCTCGCTCTAAGCCTAATTTGATTGTTGGCATTCGTACTCTATCCTGAAGCCACAAGCTGACCTCATGACGGAACTGCCGTGAGAGGACAAGTGAGTCAGCCAGGCAAATTTGCTACACATTTTGTATATTTTGAATCCTCGCACGGCACTCCCTAACCTCCTAATCTGACAACCAGTCCGCCTACTTTCTGACTGCTGCGAAATGGCCACATCAAGTTAGTCTGGAGAATTGCCATACGTGAATTCTTTGCAGCGCAGGAACACCTAGGAAATCATCATCATCAACATAGACAGCAATACGCTACAGATAACATCTGGGGCTCAACAATGCATTCATCGGGACCTGTCGTGTTTGTCTGCGATGTAAAAATGACTTCATCATTGATGCGCGAAGCAGCAAGTTCATTATTTCATGGAAAGTGAAAACTTCTATGAACTCGTGTCATTCAAACTAACCTCTAGAAGAATGAGGTACTTGATTACCAATTGACACGTTTTACATAAGACGTGACCAAACAACAATAGATGCCATCCGTTTTCTTCAATCCTGGACCTGACCAGTGAATTTCAACTTGCAATTTCTGGATATTTTCTTCATATCACGTTTCGCGTATAGGGAAAACCGGAGAGCGATGCTTTTCAAACTTCGTCAGCTGATTGTTTGTAACTTATGTGATACAGATAGCACGAAAATATTTATAGCTAACTTGGAAGCAACAGTTGAACCGGTCTTTTTCAAGCTCAGAAATCTACGCCATTGGCTCCGAGACGACGTCCGCGGTACCTTATAACATAAAACGAAAAAAATACAGTTGTACTTTTCAGTCGCACAAGTCACTCTCACTCATCCTGATCACCATCATAAACACCAGTGCATTAGTGGTTTCCACTTATGCTCAACTACCACGAAACCATGAAGAAAAAAGCCATCCCTGTAAAGGAAGAGAAGAAAATAGGAGAGAAAGGAACCTTACTGTTAAAAAGGTAACTACGTCTGTATTCGAACATTCAATATCAGGGTGTCTAAGATTTGCAAACAAGCAACCATTTTGTAATATTCCACATTTTCTCTACTCCAACGACCTCCATTTCTCTTTCACTACACCTCCACGTTACTTTCTAGTTTCACAAATAACACATATCGGAATTCCAATATCGTTTATTGTGAAGATCAATATACACCTCTTCGTTCAAGGGAAGACCAAACGGTGATA
This sequence comes from Paragonimus heterotremus, assembly GCA_013368495.1. Taxonomy (NCBI): domain Eukaryota; kingdom Metazoa; phylum Platyhelminthes; class Trematoda; order Plagiorchiida; family Troglotrematidae; genus Paragonimus; species Paragonimus heterotremus. The sequence continues at coordinate 80,867 of LUCH01002550.1, forward strand.
TCAAAAATGAGCAACACGTATGTAAAAAGGTGAATGTGAAAACAAACTGTCTATCAAATTTTGGGCGCTGCATAGTTGGCAACACTGGACAGTTGACGAGTCCTTTCACAACAGTAGCAAGCGGTAATAGTGCAGTCATCAAATGAAAAGTTAATTGTGTGGTATGTAACAAACGGACTTTAGAATAAGAAAAAAAATATACGAAAAATAACAGAAAAGAAACTGAGCCAAACGGTCAGTCTCACGCATCAGAACAGAAAAATGTTCTTCATTATGAGAAAACTACTGTAGTGCCAACAGTTAAAGCCAGGTTCCCCGCATAAATGTGTCGTAGGATTTCAGGAAACCTAGAGCAGTCAGTAGATGTAAATCCGTGACTGCGTAGGAGGGAAATCCCAGTCGGAGAATAATGTTACATGAAGAACGAAATATAACACATCGAAAAGAGATGACCACAGCTGAATGAGAAACAGAGTTCACATCACAGCTCAAAGTATGGAGGATCGACTGAATGGTCGTATTATGAGAGTCGGTTCTGTACGTCGCTACCCTGTCCGTCCAGGCAAATTGGCTTCGGTATTCATTTACTATACTAAAACCAAGCACCACAGCAGCGCGGTTACAACCCGCGATCATATCGGGTTTGATGAATAAGCTCGCTGTTCGTACTCGCCCATTCTCAAAGACTGTATAACGCAAGTTGCGCAGTCGTTTCACCAGGTCTTTGGCCACGCGGTTGTGTCAAGCACAACGCACGTCATGGGAGATCCAGCATGATTGCAAAATTTGAGCTTTCTGGTTGACCGTGGCTGTCACGGCAGCGAACTGAGTGATCACTTCGGCTAT